>JANIIA010000004.1:8847673-8863587 GCA_027478495.1 Erythroxylum alaternifolium | reverse complement strand
TATTTTATATTTTAATTAAATATATTTTAATTAATTACATTTTAATTATATTTTAATAAATTATATTTAATTAAAAAATTAAAAAATATTAATGTTGGTAGGAATCAAACCCATTCCTCCCATACATGGAGGGTATGGACCATTACCCAAAACTTGGGTATGAAAAAACTATTCAATCAATCATAATTACCAACCAACCTTTACCATTCATTCCATTCCCATTGATTTATTCTCATACCCCTTAACCAAGCACCCCCTAATAACAAATTATTCACATAATAAAAATGACTAAAAAATTACAAACATAGGATTTTAACGTGGAAAACTCTATAATGTAGAAGTAAAAACTATGAGATAAATTGATAATAAAATCCACAATAAAATAACAAGATACAAACAATAGAGGTCTTGAACACTCTTAGTCAAAAAGACCTCACAATACAACCATAGCTAATCTAACTCTTTTAACTTTGTTTAAAGCTTTCTCAAAATGCATTTGTTAACTACTTCTAGAATTGAGTACAAATTGAATATATAAATGAACGCACGTGCGCGTGCACACATACACACACTTACACACATTAATGCTACTCTTAAACAAATTTTAAAAATTAAACTTTAATAAAACTATAATTGAACAAAGTTATTTGAACCCTAAAATTCTTCAAATATGAGTATTTTTTGTCTCATCCACCGCTGCTTTTAAACTTATCTTCAAATCTTTAAACAGGATAAGATTTATAATATATACTCATTTTAATCCAATGACATGATTAAGACCTCTCTACTTCTATGTAAGAAGGATTCCTTATGATAGTTGAAGAAAAGGAGAAGAATATAATCCATGAAGGAATAGGAGGGAGGAAAGAGGTAGTGCAGTGGTAGAACTAAAGCAGAAAATATCTACTAATACCTCCATCCATGCTCTTTGTCTGTCCCTCCAAGTTCCCTTTAGTCACAATATCCATTTCATATTACCAAATACTAATCCTGATTATGCATTTTACATCTTTAAATTGTCTGCTTGTTTGGGCCTATGCTCTTTTTAGGACCTATTTATAATAGAAATGGCAAAAAGGTTTAGATTACACGTACCATCAACTTCTTTGCACTACCACACCAATTTACTAACTACTCTTCTATGATGTTTTAGAACATAGCATGTAAACACTCCTTATAGTGTGTGCAACTATCAATTACGAAGCGAATCGTGCCTCATTAGTAAAACTATAAACTTGATACACAACATTTAAATACCAACTCTATCTCCCTACATATTCCCCAGTCACATTCCTCATTGATGGGTAAAATCATACCTCTTTATTCGACCTTAATGTCTGATCAAATTTCATCTTTGAATAGGTGTCTGATGAGACATGGTATGTTCTTTACACGACATAACCTACGAAACAAAGATATGGTGATGACATGTCATCGGGAGTTGCGCCCAACCTCAAACAACCAATAATGTAACGAATACTAAACTGAAGCACCCAACCAATCCCATATGAGGAACAAAGTATAGAATAGCTACACAGGACGTGCAAAAGTTCACATGCAACAATTCACGATGTAAAATATTAGTGTAGGTCAAATTAATTGTGTGAATAAACCTTTCTAGTTAATTGGTAGTCATGGATGAATCTACTAATTGTCAGCTAGTTTGAAGGTCTCATCAGGTCATTTTTTAATTTATGGTCCATAGATGTTTCATTATAATGGAATTATTAGTCTGAATTTTTATGGCGATTTTAAGAATTGCTTTTCCCTTGAAAATTTGGGAGGTTATCCAATTGAGACGGTACAAGGTTATATTTAACGGAAAATTTTCTAATTGGCCCTTCTATTTGACTGAGATTCATGTTCATTCCAACTCTTAAGCTTAGAGATAAAGATGAGGCGATGAACGCATTTTGCCAACTTGTGGTCAACACCTCACTAACGAGTTAGCTATGGGGCTTTGATGAGGCTAGGCAGTCGTGTAAAACTTTTAACTGAATTTAGTTAGAGGTCAAAACGTATCAATGTGCTAGCGACTACCGTCAGGTCCACACCCATATGTTTTGAGAATCAGACCTCCTATTCCGATTATGGTGTTCCTATCATATTCCATTAAATCTTATCTACACATTTACGTGAAACTCACACAAATATATGAATGAGATATAATGGAACATAATTGGAACAGAATAACTGGAACAAAAGATTTGATGGATTTATTTTGCAAACTATGCAGAGTTGGTGTAAGTCCTAGTGACCTATTGGTGCGAATTTGTTTTCAAAGGAACGAAAACAGATCTCTATTCCTGCTGCTTTATTCCCCCTTATTCCTAAGCTCATCCATCCATTCATTGCAATAAATTGGATGAATGAAATATTTGAGCACAAGGGGAATAGAATTATGAGAGCAGAAGATCTGCTCACCAAAGGAACAAGTTCCAAAGCAATTGGGTAGAAAGTTCACTCTTCTGTTGCCCGAGGTCCCGTGAAGCTCCCTCCTTTCATTGATCTTGAGAAGGTAAATTTGGTAAAGTAAGATGTGCTCATCCACATGATAGGACAGTTTCATAGAGGATATTTGCATTATATGACCAATCCATAAGCAGATGTTATTACCTTTTACTTTTATTATAGTTTGCTCAAATCTCTGTACAGCAGAGGAAACACCTGAGAATCCTTCAATAATACCATTGTTTATGTGGTATCATGTTATAGTAGAAAACTTACGATGTTATGCTTTCAGCTTTCAGCCTCAAAACTCATTAATCATTGATCTATGAGAAGAAAATTGGATTATACAATGCTGACTCTAGGACTAGAACGCCTGCCCTTGCGGGCTTCTTGGCAAGTTCCATCCTCTGTATTTCAATCTCGCTGACTATTGATTCATTTTCTCAACTTTGAACATATCTGAGGACGTAGAAGACAGAAAAGTATTTAACTTTGAACTAAGTTAGGATAACATCGAAATCACTAACTGTCCACTCTGCTTCTTCACCCTTGTTGCTAATGAAAATTTCGGTACCCGTATCAATGGATGTCCAAATTCTTCGAGCAGGAGCGGTACCTGGATCCTGTAAGAGAAGAAACAATTCAAGTATAGGTATCCATATTACCCAGATTTACAAGTCCTTTTATAAGAGGCTTGTTAAATTAACTAACCTGATAGAAATATAGCCTACTAGATAGCTCCCCAACATCCAGCTCCCAGGTTCTGGCGTCACCTACCCAACCATCGCCTTGTTTGGTCGGATATCCATATTCGGACCAGATAGGATGAGGCAGTAACTGAACTAACTCTTGTGCCTGAGGATTGCTGTAAGGATCGCAAGTACTAACCGGTTGCTCTAAAAACTGAGCATTCCCTGGAGCACAATAGTAGTGATACGCTCCATATGGGAAGTGGGCTGTATCATTTCTGTAAATTTTTTTATTGTTTGGAGTAATGTGGTAAGGTGGGCAGTTCCCTAAACTTGTAGCACTGCACCAAGCTGGAGTTTCAGGATTAATGATCATCTCGCTGTATCTGGTTACATCAGTAAGCACATCTCCATCACAAGAAGCACCATTGTTCTTCCAGCAGCTCCCAATGTCTATCAAATAAAACTGGCTCTTGGGACCTCCCCCTTTTTTGATATCCAAAGTCAGTCTAACCTTGAAATTAGGTGATTCTGGAAGCTGAAAGACCATTAATGAGTAGCTGTTATTAAGCAGGAATAGTGCAATACGGAGAAAGCACTCTTATGGCTCAAGATTTATCCAGTGCGATATGCAAATTGACGTCACATACGTCGCGTAGTGAATATACATTAAATGATGATGAACACAAACATTTAAAATATATACACGCGAAGACCAAGTACTTTTATACACAGACATTTTCCAAGAATTGGAATAAGAAAAATAGCAGGTTCACTAGTCTTAATCTGATTAGGAACTGATCTGGCTTTCAGTTTTTGATTTATGGAAGAAAAGTACTTAATGGTGATCAAAAGTCTGATATATCCTTCCTAGTTTCTCGCAGGATAGTTGAGCAAAGCCTAACTGGAGCTTCAACGTAAAATATAACCATTGGTTTGTTTTCAAATGGAAAACGGCAAAGATGACTTATCAAATCAAAAACAAACAAGGCGGAGGGAGCAATGATGAACTATTTCTTTTTTCTTATTAAGAAGGGGGAGTTGTTCAAGGATAATAAGAAGGGGGAGTTGTTCAAGGATAATGCAATAATCTCCTGGACGTAGTCCCTATCATGTCAATTAAGAAAAGTGTATGTTTGATAATGCTTTGCCTCAACTGATAAGTTACCCCAGAAAAAAGAATAATTATTAATTAGCTACCCAATCACTAACGTGCCTTGAGCTCTCAGAAATCATTGAGTCGTCATTAAGACAAAGAAAAGAAGGCCTGCATATTACTCTTTCTCAATTAGAAGATCTGTTGCAGATAAGAGTATAGAACAAAAAATAGAGGCAGACAAATGCTGCCAGATTGGCTAGAATAGGTAAAGAAATGAAATAATTTGGAATTGATTCGAAAAGCTAACATTAAAAATATTTTCTACTTACGATTTTGAGCATTCCTCTTGTATCGTAGTGATACCCTCCAGAGAAACCTTTGGTTGCATCAGCTCTGAGGTACAGCATTAACCATGGATACTTCTTCGAAGTCTTGAGCTTGTGTTTAAAGATCCAACTCCCCTTACCAACTCTTTTCTCCCAAGCCACCTCAAAGAAAGATATTCCACCCAAAACTCTTCCAATATCAGCTCCTAAATCATAAGTACCATTGAAACTTCCTATTAATGTGTCACCACCTAAAAGCTCTGTTGGATGATGATAGAGTAAAGGTTGATTCATACACCCATCTCCAAAGCAAGGAAACCTATTTGGGCTAAATGGTGGAACTTTTTTACCATTTTGAGGACACAAACCAGACATTGTATCATAGTTGCCATTTTTAAGCATAATCATCCAAAATTGCCATGGATTTGGCTCATCAGCAACCTCACATAAAGAACCCAAATATTGCTCCTTTTGCACTGCATAAAGGTCTGGATTGTTTAAAGCATTTGGTTCCAAACCCGGGAATCCTTTGCCTACACCAAGCTTGTTATCAGCTTCTGTTACCTTGTGTTTCACCACAGGACCTATGCCACAATAAGAAACATTTTAAGCACAAAGAACTATGTTTCAACAAAGATAAGCATACCAAATGATAGAAAAGGGGCATACATTTAGACCATTGTACCAAACAAATTTCAGATAAGTATCAAGTTCGTTGAACAGTAATCAAGATAATGAGTCAGATGTAGGAGAAGAACTGAAAAGAACGAAACTTGAAAAGGAAAGACCCACTCTTTAACAGTCTATCTTGCTTTCTTCTATGGTGGTTTTGCTTACTTGATAGATCAAAGCAATCTGCAGCTCTCGGGCTACCCATGGCAGGAGCTTCTTTACCAACTTCATTGCAGAAGTTCCAAGCTTCAAAGCCCACTCTCAAACCATCTCTTCTCATGCCAGGGTCTCCCACTGCTGAAGTATATTGCTTCCCGCGAGCTACAGAGGCACACAAAACGATCACATTTACAAATAGAAACACGGCATGCTTCAATTGGATATCCATTGTGACTCACAAAGGTAACTCTGTTTTTCAGTGCTCCGTAAACAAAACTGGGAAGCGGCTACTTATAACTTCATAAGCAGAGGCGAGATTCATGGGATAGGTTTTAACCTCAGCCGGTTGTTTTAACTTTTAACCTTTTTCTCAAGTTTATAATTATTAACAAAAAGACCAATGATTCATAAGAGTGTAAAGTGCCTTTCAACTCTCGTGTGAGAAAGAAACCAAAGTGATATGCTAACTGACATTTGAGTTAATCCAATGCCTTGTTGTTTTCTTCTTTTTTCTGGCTCTTGGGAAACTTCTGTTAGAGTCCCGCCTATGGCTGTAAAGTGCCAAAGGGTAGCAAAGGAAATAGGCGTTCACCTGATTTTTCACAGCTGTAGTTGTTTGGTTGTGTGTTTGACTTCCACCTAAAGTTACAATCTATTTGGTGAGTTTAAGGGACCACACAGTAGTTGGTTACCAGTGCGATAATGGACACTTTGGTCAAAAAGAGAAGCAAAAGAACCGCCCGTTGTCTACGTTATCCCTTGTAGCTAACCTTGAGGTGAAGTAAGAATTACTTGGATTTAAGGGATTTAGCAAATTATGTTATCAGTGCATTATGAGTTGTAATGCTTAGTTCTCTATATTTCATATCAACCACTGAACCACATTTTGTTACTAGTCTGAAACGATTATTCGTTTAAGAAAAACTACTCCGACATTAAATCCAGAACAAAAAACGTGTAATGCAATTAGAAAAATAGCAAGTGCCAAGTTTATATAAATTAAGAAGCGGAACAAATAAAGTAATTTGCAACAACGTCTAATCAACGAAAGTTACGAAACCTCAACCACCTATTTTCGCTCTCTTACATTACATGTAAAAACAAAAACGCTGTCTTTTCCCACCCATCACACACAACTGAACTGGCATCCACAAAATGCCCCAAGAGTGGCGGAGCAGAGAATCTCCGACAAACTGCCGTTCCCTTGCCTCCACATCAGCTTGGTTCATACGTTTCTCTTTTTAGTTTCGTCGTTTATTTTGATTGATTGTGCTTGTGTTTACCTTTGATGAAGATAGCTCTTAACGCAGTAGAAGCTGACTCATGGGCAAAATCAATCAGCATGATCCTTTTTTTATTTTTTTCCGTAGCTCTAAAGAATCTACTCTACTTTTATAGTGTGGAACTAAAGTCAAATGAAAGGACTGACGAAAATGAAAATTGGTGGAATGTTCCCAGTTCTACATAATGAGTCGGTTCTTGGAAACAATGGGCATTTGGCAAATTGAGTTATTTGATTCCGGGGACATAATAATAAAGTTTAGGTTGCAGATATTCTGACTATGACCCAATGATTAGTGTTTGAATTAAATCAAGAGAAGAGAACAATGAATGACGCCTCCCATCAGCCTAAGGTATTTTCTGGGCCATGCAAGAACCACAATGTTATGGAACTAGTGGTGCGGAGGTGTCTGTTTACTTAATCCATTTTCAATGATTGTAGCTTTGTGTTAGTGCTTAAATATGGGTGTTAATGGTGCAGGTAGTGTCTTGGGTAGTTGCTAACGCAAGCCAAGCCAAGGGAAGCTCCAAATTTCAACATAAAGCTCATTCTTGCTCATTCACCGGACGGTAAAGAATATCTATTTTCGGTAAGAACTATTTTAGTTTTCTGTTACTAAATCTTAATTTATTAAAATAAATAAAAGATACCCTTTGACGTCAACTGCTCAACCCCCGACTGGGTCCTTCAGGACATACAATACCTCCTTATGATGGTTACTTAAAAGTTCCTATCAACGACTTCTTGCGGATGCCAATCAACATAAATTGATATAGCAAATTAAATAATTTAACGAAATTATTAAATTTTCTTAACATAATACTTCTTAATATTTAGAAATAACGGCAGATTCAAACCTAAGAGTTCTTATTTTAGGAAAACTCTGCAAACATTATTATATTGTTAGCTAGGTGTAACATGTTATATTGTTAGTTGCTTTGTTTGAGAGAGACACCCAACCGAACTGCCTAGGGTTGTTTTATCTTTTGTACTTTTGCCCTTTTGGGCTCCCACTTTCTAAATGACAACAGCCCAATCACGGACTACTAAACAGTGAGTAATTAAAATCTCATTAATGTCGTGGCCCAATACTACAGTACGGTCCATTAATCCCAAGCATACAACTTGTGAGCTTCAGACGGCTGGACTTGCTTGCGTAACTCTAGGCCACCAAACAATTTCTCTCGACAAAAATTGTGAAAGTTAAATAGCAGCTTGGCATTCTTGCCGCCTCTGAATTTATCTTAGATCCTTGCACTTTTGAAATTTAAGACTGTCCCCTTTAATACTGGAACCTTAAACGAAAAACGAGTTAAGATATTCAGTCCAATTTTATGATGTCTTATTCTGTTCCATAAATCTTAACCATTTATTTATGTGAGTCTCACGTGAATTCCGCATAAATAAATGCGAGACTCACATAAATAAAAGGCTGAGATTTATGGGACAGAATAAGACACTATAAAACTGGACAAAGGATCCTGTCTCACGAAAAACAATCTATCTTCGACACAGTTTATATTAGCTTATATCAGTAGAGTTTTTATTAGTAAAATTTTTATCAGTTTAGTTGACTGTTTGACTGTCATTTAAAAAAGAGTTTTTTTGAATAAGCTTCATACAATAAACTGTTTGACAACATAAAAATAAAAAGTACTTTTAATTTTAACTATATTTTATTTGTAATAAAAATTATTTATGCATATAAATATTATTGAACATATATTAAATAATATACAAAGTACAATATATTAATTATTATATAATTTTAAACCATATGAAACATAAATGAAAATATATCTAATCAAAATTTTGTATGAATTATAACATAAGTAAAATTAATATAAAAAATAAATATTAAAATATATAAAAAGTAAAATAATATTATGTAAATCTTAAAATAAACGTGAAGATGTGTTTGTGAGTATTGTGAAAATTATGTGTAAAACATAAGGATAAAAAATACTAAAAATAGTTAAAAATTGCAATTTTGAGCTTTTTAAAAAGTTATCATAAAAATTACATATATTAAAAAAGTACTTTTTTTATTTTATAACCAAACATTTATTTTTAAAAAAATTGCAGTTAAAAAATTACTTATTTACTGTCCAAAAGCCGAACTACACAGGCACTTCGTGTTTTTCCCTGCCCTGTCTGCCCTGGGATTGCTTATTCACTGAAAAACTAGAATTATGATAACTGTAGCTATCAATTGCTTTACAGTTCTTTACATAACGAGCCTGCCGTGACGAATCCCCAATCTTGTTTTGCCAGAGGTCGTCTTAATTTGTATACATAAAACGCAATATTTTGAGCTGAAGAAAAGCAATTGCAGCCCCGTGGCCTTGGATTTTGGCTTTCCCCAACTATACAATAAATGATTGGATAAGGGAGGGAGAAGCGTGGGATGTCACAAGCGATTCTCCAAAAGATCAGGCAATGTTATCTTTCCCAAGTTGTTAGGATCAAGCTTGCTGAATTGTGAGCAGATCTGCCTTATGTCTTTCTCCCCTATCTTCCCCATTTCTTTCAGCTTATAGATCACGTATTCTGATTTACTGCCAGACCAGAAAAGAAGATCAGATATTCAATGTCTGTAACAAAAACATTTGATAAAGCTACTATTATTTTTGCTCTGATATGACATTTTGACCAAGGTTGGCAAAGTGAAGGTTATAAACCATCAAGCTTAGTTGGAACTGGGAAGAAGAATTTAGCTGTCGAAAAGATGCTACTACTTACCAAGGCAAACAAATTGTTGAAATATCAATTGAGAAAAAGGCTAAACATACCTTATGAACCCATGGTTATTGACATCTGCAGCAAGTAAATCCTCAACAGTAATGTCCCTGTGCAGCACCCAGTTAGTAATCCTCCTGTGTCTCTTGTCAATCCTGGCCTCAGCCAAATAGAGAAACGCTCTTGCAACTGCTAGTGTGGAAAACAATAACCAAACTGCCGCAAACAACCTCCCTTGCAACGTTTTAAACGCCCGATCTCCGTACCCAACTGTTGTAACCGACATAACCGCCAAATAAACGGCATCAATCCAATCCAGTTTCTCCACAAAGTAAAGCACCAAACTTCCCATTCCAATGCACAAGACCACCACTCCAAGAGCCAACCCAACCTTCAATCTTATCCTCATCCTCCCTTTTGCCACATCAACTATGTAATTCTTAGCTGAAAATCCATTTTGCTCTTTACCCATTTGAATCCCAGTAAGTATCATGCTTTCTTGCAAATCAAGCACGTAATTGACAACCCCACTAAGTAGTATGTCTATGAACCCAAACCCCACCAACACAAAAAAGCAAGAAAAGATTTTGGTGCCCGGTGTTACAGGAGCTATGTCCCCGTATCCAATAGTACCCATAGTCACTATACAAAAATAAAGCGCATCAACGACGGGATGAGTCTCTACACCAGAAAATTTCTCTCTGTTTAACGAGTATATACTAACGCCAAAAAGCAGATATATCGACAGCATAATAAAGGACTGCCCAATGATGGAGTTGGACTCAGATTGCGGCTTTGGCGCTTGCGAAGTTTGTTGCTTCAAGTCTCGCATTACCACCATCGCCGGAGCGGTTCTGGACCGATGAAGTGAACCGGGTTTTTTGTGCGGAGGGGCGTGCGTGGCAGGTGTAGAAGTCGTCTGAGGTTCTGGGTGTTCTTGGATCTCGGGAAAGAGAAGTGGGGAAGATAGAGATTGTGGGAGAGTGGTGAGAGAGAGATCATGGTGTTCGAGGATTGGCCGGAGCTGTGATTGAGGCCTTGTTTTGGGGGCGAGAAAAGGATCGTTTTCCATCTCACTCTCTCCTCCTCGTGTTTTCTCAGGTGAGAGTTAAGAGTTTCAGTATCTAGTGGTTGGCGATGGTCGAAGGAAAAGTCAAACCGGGAGCGGGACCCACTTATATTTATGACAGCAATGTTTTACGTATAAGCAACAATTTGTTTGTACTGACGAGGAAAGACATAGTTGAAAAGATTTCTCGCCTTGCGAGCCGCCGTTGCGGGTGCGAATGGGTGACGGTTGCGGCGCTTAATCAGGCGGTGCGGTTGTAGCGAGCAGCAAAGCAATAAACATGGGTCCAATTAAACGATGAAATTATGAAAATAAAACATTTGATTTGCCTGTTGAATGTCTTTAGTCTGTAGTGTGTCTTAAATTTCTTAAACTGGAAAAATTATTATATTCGATCGGTCTTTATGTTGTTAATATTTAAAGCCAACAGGAAAGTAACAATCGACGAATTAGGACTTTTTGTCTTATGTCAACACGAATAGCCACATAGCACTTATAATGATGATGATAAGGTACGGATTAAAGGTTCGGTAATCGTCCGGAAAAAGGAGAGATTGAGATTGATGAAATTTTAGTCCACACAAGCAGAAGAGGGGTTTTCCAATTTTAAACCGAAAGACTCAGGTTCTCTACCTTCAAATAATCGACTGCGACTCCCCATCCAATTGCATTAATGTAAATCTGCATTCTCTTACACTCACTTTATCCGATGTTCCTTGCTTCAATTCAAACGTGAAAATAGTGTGGTTCTAGGACTTTTTTAACTTTCTAAGTATTCATCATTATGCCCATGATCATTAACTTTTTAATTGAGAGCTTATATACAAACAATAGTATAAAAACAGCAGAACTGCCCACCTGACCTTCTCATTAGAGGAAAGCGTTCGGTCACTCACACACACTGGGTATCAAAAGATTTCAACTTTCCCACTTGTCATATCATTTTCAACAGTTTTATAATCCACCACTTGCTCTAAGAATCCACGTCAGGGTTAACTAAATCCAAGTAGATTTCTACACATTGCCGTCCCTTTCTGCCCCTAGAAGATAGCCATACTCGATTGGAGCATACACCATTAAGCGTTAACCCACAAGGTCTATTCAACATGGTAATTACAACGAAGAAAGGACAACATTTTCCTACAAGTTCGAGCATGACGACTTAGAATTTTTCTTTGTATCAAGCCAGTAAGCTCAAGAAAGAATTTTATGACTCAAAGTGGTCAAACTTGCTTTGGGTTTGAAGTCGTAGCAGCCACGTCAATGTTTATATATTCCAACTTAAGGTTTTAAATTATTCACCACGGATTGTGTTGTGATTGCAAACGGTTGTGGTAATTGGGCACGATGTAAGTGTGATAATATAAAATATGATTACAATTACAAAAGAATTACAATAACGATTTTAAACACAATAACAATATTACAGTCACAATTACGATTGTGAACCTTAGTTTAGAACTACTCTAACAAAACTCGAAACTCAAGGTCGCTTTCTTCACAATGGCCATCAGCTCTTAGACATTCCATTGCCTGAAGGATTACAGGAAACTGCTTCTTCTATATGATGATAATAGCTATTGGGAAATAGAGCTGAGATCTAATCTTGCGCGTGGCAAAATAATCACAATTTTTTAATATTTTATTTCTTAAAAGTCAAGATCACGAAAATTATATAAAATAATTAACAATTAAATCATAATAAAAAATGAATATTAATTCATACTTTGTTCTGAAACTTGATCATTTTCATTTTGTATCCTTCAAATCGTTTATAAAACTAGCTCATCTCAACTACCATAGCTACACAAGTATCCAGCTTCTAACAGTATTCACAGAACAAGTTAAGAGAATTCTGCAACTGCTGCAGAAAGAGTTAAGCAAGAAGTGCTAGTTCCAATAGATATTAAGCTTGTCTATAATAAGTTTTGGACATTATAGTAATACATTTAAAATTAAATTCTAATTTCAATTAAAATTTAATTAGAATTACAAATAATTCTAATTAAATATCAGGTATGTTTAAATAAGATCTAATAGTTTATAATGATCCTTATTTATTAAATATCTCATATTTAATTATAATTTTTTTCAAACTTTACAATCAAGTTCAACTTGATTAAAATATCTTTACTCTCTTCAACTCGTTCCTTATATCTGACTTATTAGGTTTCCAAATATTTTAGCAATGAATACAAATTATTAACCCTGTATCATATTTATGATTAGATAAATTCAACCTATTTAATTTATCTTTAATTCTTTAGTTAAAAACTTATTTTCATAGATCATGATTGATATCTATCAACACATAATGACCACCCAAATATTTAAGAATATCAAACTGATTTTGACTAACTTTTTCGTGTATAATTTTTTTCGTATAATTCAATATTTTATTATTCAATGTTCTGATTAGACATAAAGTATGAAACTGATGTCTATTCTATTTTGAATATGATCATATTAGTTCTCCACCATTAGTTTTATATTCAATTAACGTCATTTGTAAACTATTTACAAAACGTTATTTTACCTTAGTTAAGGATTTCTTGAATAAATACTAATCAATAACTACTACAAGAAAATTACAAATTATCGACAGAAAAAATTCGTAGTAAATTGGCAATGGAAATTGATTTTTTGTCAGTAAAATTGTTGAAAAAATGGTTTTTTTTGGGCGATAGACAAAATATTCGTCCGTAAAGGTGTGGGGAAATTATCCCCTATATTTTTCCGACATAATATAGCAGTGGAATAGTAGAGTCTGTAGCAAAAAATAGGTGACGATGGTTGGTAGGAAAATATGTGTCGGTAAATTACCGATGGAAACAGTTTCCATCGGTGTTACCAATGAAACTTACTTCCGTTGATATTACGAACTGCTTCCGTTGGGTTTTTCATTTAAATGTAAATCAAACGATGTCATTTTCATTTGAGCTTAAACCTACCCAAAAACCCACCCCACCCTCCCTTGCATCATTTTTTCGTCCTTTGTTCTTTATTGCTGTCATCGTCGATCTTCTCTTTAAAAATCATCGTCCATCGTCCTTTGCTCTTGTCCATCATCCATCATCTTTAGTTATACAAGGTTAGTAGTCCATGGTGCTTTGCTCTCGAGTTTATTTTGTCAGCAAAAAATTTCATTGTTAAATGCTTATATATATGAACATCAATTTTGTTTTGATGGAGTGGGGGTATTCTACATTTTTTTTTGAATTGTGGTTGGTTCATTTGTTGTTTGAACATGTTTATGTTGGTGAATGATGGACATTGTAAAAAAATAAAATATTTTTATACATGATATATCTTTAACTGAGCAGATGGATTGTTGCCTCTCTTCCTAAGTTATGTTTACTATATGTAAACAGAATACCTTGTGGATGACTTGCATTGGGAAATAAAAGTTTTGAGACACTCAACTTTTTAGGAAAATTTAAAGGTCCTATATAACAATATAAAATTTATCTAAATTTAGGCAGCAAGCTTACAAATACATAGTTAGATTCAAATTTATAAAAAAGGTATAGGATCTCAAAAATATACAACTTATCCAAGACTAATCCCCACAATAACCCTTAGATTATAAACAAGCATGGAATGCTATTCATGTGAGTTTATACAATTTTGTTACAGGAGGAAGAAACTGATGGCAAAGAGTTGAATTGTTTGACATCACTTGGTCATAACTATATATCCAAATTTTTGTCGATTGCTTACACTACCAATCATATGTGACACTACCAATCATATGTGTCAATAATAATATGTTATTTATTAAATATTTGAACAACTTAAACTCATAGACCTACCATAATCTTTAGTCCAGGTTTCCAAAGCCCATACAAATTCCACTATAACATAAGTAAATCTTATATTCTTTACTTTGTTCAACAATAATCAAATTAATTAAAATGTTAGTCACTCTCTTTAAGTTAATAATAATATAGAAATAGGAAAACCAATATTACAGATAAGTTTTGATATAAATTATGTAACTCTTACTTATTCTCTTACCTTAAGAATTCTCCTAAATAAGAGATAGAAAATATGGATTAAGGAAGTACAACATCATATTATAAACTAAGTGACATCATCATTTGCCACAAAAAGTGCCTGTAGGTAACTATTATGATAGCCATAATACAATAGCTAAATGTATTAAGTCTAATCCTAATAATAGTGGATGACACGTCCTTTGTCAAAGATCTATAATGTACTCCCCTTTAAAGTCCTTTAAGGTTGAAATATCTAAGAATGAGACTAGTCTAATCTAAAGTCCTTTAAATATTTTGAACAAAACATAAACTCCCCTTTACCTCTCCCTCAAAAGTTAATGATACTAAATAAGGTCTTAAACATATGAATATCATAGTATAATTGGATCAGTATAATAAAACCTTCTAAAACTATATTCATAAGCTCTACAAGGCTTAAGTCTCTTAACAAAAAGGAAAAAAGATCTAATCAAGAATATAAGGAGCATTTAGCTCAAAGGTTTTAAATTGCAACTTTAATCATCATAACATAAATTGCTCAAGGAGGCATATGAGATTTGGAAATCGTCAATCAAATTAGGTCCTAGTTTCACTTTGTTAATTGATGAAATAACTCAAAAGATTGCAACTTCTAAAAGGCATAATGAGGAGCCAATTAGCTTTATAAGACCATCCGTACTAGGTGTCTTATATTGTTTATTCATGGAAATTTTAACTTGAAAACCAAAAGGTCTTTAAAAAAAGGAGAAACTTTTCATGGTTTCTAGTTTTTCCACTTTAACAATAATTTCTTTTCTTTCCAAAAAGAACAAAAAAATCACTTTTAACATGTTCTTTATGAGGTCTTTAGGGTAATGAAGATATGTTTTGATTTCATTCAAGCAAGAAGAACTTTAGTAAGTGTTATAAATGATGAAAAATTTGATGACAAAGAAGCCTATATGAACGCATAAGTGTTACATACTCTTTTGGTGTGTCCTTATATGAAAATTTTGCATATTTTTACCATAGGAACCATGCCTTCTATGTTGGACCCCAAAATTTTTTTAATTATTATCAATTTATTTTTTTAATTATTTTAATTATTTTATTTTAACTACGATTTGTTTGTTTAGTTATTATCTTAGAATTGAGTCATTAAATTTAGTAAGCATGAATAGGAATTAGGGTTATTAATGAGAATGTTAGAGTTAGGTTAGCTTAAGGAGTTAATGGATAAAGAGACAAAAGAGTGGTAAAATTAGAAGAACAAGACAGGTGAAGGGTAAAATGGGAAAAACAAAGACAAAATGTAGTCTTGAACTAGAAGAAGAGAAGAGAGAGTCATTGAAGAGAAGAGAAAAGAAAGAGTACGTGGAGAAGAAAGAAAGAAGAAGAAAATTCGTGGAGAAGGAGAAAGAAGAGGGAAGAAGAGAAATCAAGCTTGTTAA
>JANIIA010000004.1:8837310-8847573 GCA_027478495.1 Erythroxylum alaternifolium | reverse complement strand
GTTTTGAATCATGAGTTCCTGGGTAATTGCAATAGTAGCTCCCACTTCCACTCCTTGTCGCTTCCAAAATTGTGTCTCCTCAGTTTTAAGTTGCCGCAGGTTGTTCTCCAATTTTTCTGTTCTATTTAGAGCTTCTCGAAATATTTTCTCATTCTTGGTTTGAAATTCCAGAATTTTCTGGCTTCTGATCTATGCTGCTATGAAGCTTTTCATGTTTTCTTCAATTCTACGAAGAATTGACTGCTCTAATACCATTTTTTGATAAGAAAAATGAGAAACAGAAGAAAGAAGGAGAGAAGGAGAGAAGAAGGAAGAGAAGAGTCCAGAAAGAAGAGAGAAGAGTAGAGAACTAGAAAGAGAGAGAGACACACACACATCAGCTAATCCATATCCATTGTGAGAGAAACGGTTACAACTTTTATACTAGTTGTGTAACAGCTATAGTATTTTTATACGTAACACCTGCTGCTCCCCTTTTGTACCATCACTTGCTTCCACCAGTCGCTTGCTACTATTCTAGTGGTGACGCCAATGGTTCTTAACTGGTTTTAACCATTACCGTCGTTGGTTATGTCCCAGTATGCATATTGATTCGTTTTTAAACCAAGCAGCACAAGCCAAATATTCAATATGAATGTAGGCAACAGATACAGGCAGTATTACACAAAACAGAGAAACGTAGACACATATACATCCACTCCATAACATAAACAGACACAAGTAATTAACACATAGGTAAATAAATTTCCAAAATCAAAAGAGACATGCATTCTGATTTTAGAGTTTCCAGAACTATATGTCAAACATCAATCAAAGGTAGAAGAAAAACAAGAGGAAAAAATAAGACAAAGTTAATGTCGTTCAGCATCTCCCTTTTTGCCTACGTCCACAAAGGTTTTCTTTTTTCAGTATTTTTTCTAGTTACAAAGTACATATATATATACCCATTAGGATAGTCAACTTATTTTTGGAAACAAATCAATCATTCCAATCAAGGAGCCTATTAAGGGAGCAGATCTCCTTGACACTTCATTCCAACACTCCCCCTCAAGTGGATGCATAGATGTCCCTCATGCCCAACTTGTCTAATGAGCTGTGAAAAAACTTCCCTGACACCGCCTTTGTGAGCATGTCTGCTAACTGATCTTCAGACCGAACATAAGGGAGTTGGATTACCTTGGTTTCGAGTTTATCCTTAATAAAATATCTGTCAACCTCAATATGTTTTGTTCTATCGTGCTGAACTAGATTCTTGACAATTTCAACTGCAGCTTTGTTATTGCAGAACAATTCTATCTCCTTTTCATTTCCATATCCTAATTCTTCTATGAGCTTCCTTAGCTAAAGTAATTCGCATAAACCTTTAGTGATCCCTCTGAATTCAACTTCAACATTAGATAAAGTAACTACTTTTTGTTTCTTACTCCTCCAAGTAACTAAGTTTCCTCCCACAAAGGTAAAGTAACCAGAAGTTGATTTCTGATCGCTAACACTCTCTGCCCAATCTGCATTTGTGTATTCATGAATGTTTAGGTGTCCATGCTTTTGAAACATTAGACCCCGGCCTGGTGACCCTTTCAAATACCTCATAATCCTATATACTTCATCCATGTGTTCTTCACTTGGATTATACATAAATTGGCTTACCAGACTTACAGCATAGGCTATATCTGGTCGGGTGTGTGACAAGTAGATTAACTTCCCTACCAATCGCTGGTACCTTTCCTTATTAGCTGCCACTTAGTCCGGTTTACTTCCCAACCCATAATTCTGAATAATTAAAGTATCCACCGGTTTACAATCAAGCATCCCCGTTTTAGCTAGTAAATCAAGCACATATTTTCTTTGAGTTAGGAAAATACCTCGATTTGACTTTTCAACTTCAATCCCTAGGAAATACTTTAGACCTCCAAGATTTTTCATTTCGGATTCTTGTGCCAGCTGGGTTTGTAACTTGAAGATCTCCTCCTTATCATCACTAGTAATGATTATATCATCCACATAGATAATTAACACAGTCACCATCTTTTCCTTATGTTTTATGAACAACGTATGATCAGAATTGCTTTGCCTAAATCCAAGCTTCTTCATGGCTGAACTGAACCGATCGAACTATGCTCTATTGTTTCAACCTGTAACGAGCTTTCGTTAATTTGAACACCGTTTTAGGATGGGCTGCTGCGAAGCCTAGTGGGATATCCATGTAAACTTCTTCTTCCAAATCTCCATGCAGGAATGCATTTTTCACATCAAACTGATATAATGGCCAATTAAGATTAACAGCCAAAGATAACAAAACACGTATAGTATTCAATTTGGTGACAGGTGAGAATGTTTCTTGATAATCAATCCCATATGATTGAGTATACCCTTTTGCAACAAGCCTCGCCTTATACCGATCAATAGTCCCATCTACCTTATATTTAATGGTGAACACCCATTTATATCCCACAGTTTTCTTTCCTTCTGGCAAACCAACCAACTTCTAGGTGTGATTTTTCTCCAATGCCATCATCTCCTCATTTATAGCCCTTGCCCATTTCGTGTCATTAAGAGCCTCTCTAACTGTAGTGGGAATATATTTTGATGATAGAGTATAAACGAAATTTACCATCTTTGTAGAAAGTTAACTCGTACTAACATAATTCGAGACAAGGTATCTAGATTTCCTTCTACTTTTATCTGGAGAGTATCTCATTGGAGGCTTTCCTAGGTTTTTTCTTGGAGGAAGTTGATATTTTTCCGATTCATCTTCCACAGGTTCTATTGCAACTGAATCAATTCCTTGGTTACTTCCATCTGTAGTTTCAGTTTTGGGTGCTCCTTTTTTGGTATCATTATCCCTACTGTGACTATCATTATTGTCAATCCCTTCTTCGACAGCCCCTTCATCTTCAGCTACCTCTGCATTCCTTTCCCTAGCTTCATTTGTGTTACTATTATACACGACAGTCGTATCAAAAATACGCCAACTTTCCCAGCTCTGCTCTTTATGTGCTTCGTGCTTCCCCTGAAGAGTGGAATGGGAATCTACATCATAAAACATTTCAGTATCAACAAATGTAACATCTAAATTGACATAAAGTCTCCTTATAATGGGATCATAACATCTATATCTCTTTGTGTAAGGTCTGTAACCAATGAACATACACTGAATAGCACAAAGATCAAGTTTTGATCTTTGGTTTCGATGCATATATACATTGGCTGTGCATTTGAATATCTTTAGAGGAAGCATTAATACTAAAGAGATAGAAAAGTGAGTTCTTAGCTCTTATATAGGAGTTTTGAAATTCAACACCCTTGATGGCATTAGATTCAATAAGTACACTGCTGTGGTGACTACATCCGTCTAAAACCTCTTAGGTGCATTTGCACTGGTTAATAGTGCTCAAGCAGTCTCAAGGATGTGACGGTTCTTCCTTTCAGCAATACCGTTTTACTTGGGTGTTTGAGTGTACGAGGTTTGGTGGATAAGACTATGCTCTTGACAATATCTTCGAAATTCACCATTGTCATACTCCCTACCATTATCAGAACAAATAATCTGTACTTTTGCAGAAAATTGGGTTTTAATCATCTTATGAAAAGACTCAAGTATTCCAAAAACTTCACTTTTATGTTTCATCAAATAAACCCATGTCATTATTATGTAGTCATCAATGAATAAAACAAACTGAGAAATGCCAGATGTAATAGTAATAGGATCTGGTCCCCAAACATCTGAATGTATTAAAGTAAAAGGAGTTTTACATCGTCTTATCTTGGGAGGAAAAGGAACACAATGACATTTTGAAACAATATATGCCTCACATTTGAATTCCAATCCACCTACTCCATAAAAAAATTTAGGAAGCATTCTACTCATATAAGTGAACGAAGGATGTCCAAGTCTTTGATGTCATAAATGCACTTGATCCACTTTATTCTTTGTGCTCGCTATGCTATTCACTCGACCCGTACTAACATCATCCATATAATAGAGCCCATCCCTCTTAGTACTACGACCAATAATCTCCTTGGTTTGGATATCTTGAAACAGTCAAAACTTAGGGTAAATTAGAAGGCAACAACTTAACTCCTCTACAGTTTGACTGACGAATAGAAGTTTATTTTTTAAGGCAGGCACAAGAAAAGTATTAGGTAAAGCAGTACCACCATAAAGTTTTACTTTGTCTAATCCTACAACTGGATGCTTTTCACCATTAGCACTAGTCACATCACTCCTTTTAGAGATTGAATATTCCATAAAATCCAATGGGTCATACGTCATATAATCAGTTGCACTTAAATCAATTATCCATAAATTATTACCTGAATCTCATGTTGCCACTGCGTTGTTTGCCGATGCTTTTGTTTCTCGTAAGGGAACAAAAGTGAGTTTAGTGGTAGAATTACCCTCATCTTGTCTTGTCCGATCAGGTCCAGATTGTGTCTCCATTCCAGTACTAGTCAAGGCAGCTCCACTTCCTCGCTTCTTCTTTGCCTGTAATTCATGCCACCAATCAGGATAGCCGTGCAATTTAAAGCATGTCTCCTTTGTGTGTTTCCCCCCTCCACAATACGTGAATGTCCCTTGTCCTTTCTTCTCCTGTTAGGTCTCAAGCTTCTTTACCAACTGTGGTATACTAGTTGTTTGAGATCGTGGCTTTCCCTTAGTCACCATAGCTGCTCCACTCAAACCAATCTCATCATTCTTGGTTAACATCAATGTTTGTTGCAATTCTTCCCTTCTTACTATGGCATAAGCCTATTCAACAGTGGGAAAAGGTTGCATTTGGAGAACATCTCCATGTATTTTATCCAATCTATCATTGAAGCCATCCAAAAAAGTGTAGACACGATCCTCCTACAACATAGAATTATATTTCTGTATATCCACACTACATTGCATTGGGTTTGGTCTTCGAAAATCTATCTCTCTCCAAAGCCCTTGCAGACTATTATAATAGGCCTCAATGGAACCCCCACTTTGTTTCAATCTCATCACTTTTCGTCTTAAGTCATAAACTTGAGAGGTATCTAACCCATCGAAATATGTAATAGCAATTGCATCCCACACAGCCTTTGCAGTAGGATATCTAATATAATTGCCAATCAATTTTGATTCCATAGAGTTAATTAACTAACCTTTAACGATAACATTCTTAGTCCTCCATCTCCTGAAGGTTGGATCAGATTCTTGCAGTGGTGGAAAATCTCCATTAATGTACCCGAGTTTATCCTTCCCAGTAATGTATATCTCGATGATCTGAGACCACAATCTATAGTTATTGTCATCTAGTCGTACGCCGATCGGTGCGATCAATGTCTCTGATTATCCTACAGATGACGAGACCTGGCCCAAAACTTGAGAAAGACTCTTTGTCAGATCTATAAGAGTTGGGTCATTAGATGAACTAACAGTAGAAGTGGCTTGGTCACTCATCTTCCCTCAAGTGTTTTTCTCTCACAAAACTAGGTCCTAGAACTTCCGCTCTAATACTATGTCAATCATCAATCAAAGGTAGAAGAAAAACAAGAGGAAAAAATAAGACAGAGTTAACGTGGTTCGGCATCTCCCTTTTTGCCTACGTCCACAAAGGTTTTCTTTTTTTAGTATTTTTTCTAGTTACAAAGTAGATATATATATACCCATTAGTGTAGTTAACTTATTTTTGGAAAAAAATCAATCATTCCAATCAAGGAGTCTATTAAGGAAGCAAATCTCCTTGATAGCTTATTCCAACATTACATAAAATAGAGAAACGCAGATGCATATACATCCACTCTAGAACATAAACAGACACAGGTAATTAACACATAGGCAAATAAATTTCCAAAATCAAAAGAGACATGCATTCTGATTTTAGAGTTTCTAGAACTATAACAAGGAGCATGCGGTATGTTTTGTGATTCGATAAAACAATTTTCAGTACCACGAATTCTATAATACACACAAGTTATTTAAGCCTTAATTTACTTTTATTTAGTCTGATAAATAACAATCAAGCAAATTTAATTAAATTATGGAATTAGATCTGACTCTGATATCACTATTGAGAAATCAAATTGAGATCATATCTTCAATACAATGGAATAATTACAAAAATTTTTAGCAAATTGGTTTTCAAAAATTAAAATCAATTTAATTATATAAAATGATTGACATATAAATCAAAATAAAGTGTAAATTTAAATTCGTACCTTATTGCGAAATTTGATCTTGTTCTTGTCATATCCTTTGAATCGTTTATGAAATCGACATTCCTAACCACCGTAGCCACACAAATATCTGACCTCTAACTGTATTCACAGAATAGGTTGAGAGAACTTTGTAACACTTACAAAGAGGGTTAAGTAAGAAGTGCTCCTTAGAGCTTAAGCCTATTTCTAATAATTTTTGGATATTTTAATAATTTAATTGAAATTAAGTTCTAATTTTAATTAAACTTTAATTAGAATTACAAATTATTCCAATTAAATACCAATTATGTCCAAATAAGATCCAATTTCTCATCTTGATTCTTATTTATTAAATATCTCATATTTAATCATAAGGTTTCTCAAACTTTACAATCAAGTTAAACTTGATTAAAATATCTTTGCTCTCTTCAACTTATTCTTTATGTGAGATCCATTAGGTTTCAAATATGTTAGCAATGATTATAAATTATAATTATAATTCATAATTAGAATTAGAATTAGATAAATTCAAACTCTTTTTAATTTATCTTTAATTATCAAATTAAACAATTTATAATCACCTATCATGATTGACATCTAACAACACGTTATAACCACCTAAATATTTAGAAATGTCAAAGTAGTTTTGACTAACCTTTTTGTGCATGATTTTTTCCTATAATTCAATCATTTCATCATACAATATTCCAATTAAACATAGAGCATAAAATTAATGTCTACTTTATTTTTAGTCCAATCATATTAGTTCTTTGTTATTAGCTATCGATTCAATTAATGATATTTCCAAACTATTTACAAAATGTTATTCTACCTTGGTCAAGAATTTTTTCAAATCAATACTAATCGAGAACAAAGAAATATTCTCCCCAATTACTTTAGGGTGATGAATCATATTTTGATCACACAACTACCTCTATATATTTCATGCTACATCTAATGACTAACAATTAATCGACCTATGATTAAATAGGTTATAAGTAGTATCAAAACATAGCAATTCCTATATAAGATAACTTTGGAGACCTCAAGTCAAAGGATCACTTATACGATCATCACAATAAGAATTCCATAGACATACAAGTAATGTTCCAAATTGATTTCTCATATCGGGTTTGTTAAGTGAACTTGTTTTCTATTAAGCACCGACACACTTGTTTTAAGTATCTCCATACTTAACCTATGAGATCAACTACTTACTTCATAAGGAAAAACATAATGTGTTCTAGTCTTTTTAGATTCTATTAATATTCAATCTTAATATAATAATGACTAGGAACATTAGGTTTAATATATAAATGCAATATGAATCTCATATTTGTAATCTCATTATAATTTCATTTGCAATGTATAATTATCTAATGGACTTTATCATATATATCTAAACATGTACAAAATAAAGAATGTCTTTATATAATTGTTACTAAACTACAACCACAACGATTGGTTGTAGGGAAAAAAGTAATATCATGATCAAACAATTAATGACTTGTTAGTTATCAATCATGTTCTGGCTAAGCTATACAATTTTAAAAGTGACACTTGTTCTGACTAAGCTATACAATTTTAAAAGTGACGCTTGCTTTAAAAGATATATTAAAAATATATAATTTGGTTAAATTATACATCTTCCTCTTTTATTGCTTCTTGAAAATAATATAATCCTCATTTAAGCATTTTCTATTAAAATTGATCAACAAATAGTTAAATCCTTTGATTATAAGAGACAGTTTTCATGCACTTCGTTTAATACGAAAAAAAGTAGGTATTCATTCATAAAAAGCACCTTTTACATATTTAAACTTTTGAAGTTGATTTTAATATGAATGTTGGATTGTGTGTGCTTGCATGAAAATAGAAAGCTTTGATAAATCAAAATTTCATTAGTGTAAATTGAATTTTTTAGAATTAATAAAGTAGTTATAGTTTTTCATGGGATTTTTTAATATTGTGTATTAAATTTTTGAAATTAATAAAGCAATATCATTTTTGTCTTAACCTACCCAATTTTAATTATATTTTGTTAGCTATTTTTTATTTATTCATGTTAAATGTTTGATTTTGATTTTTTCAGTAATATTATAAAATGGTGAAGTAATCTCCACCAAATTGCCTCACCTCATAATTGGGGTCAATTTTGGATATATAGCTAATTTATTTAAAGTAGGAGCTGAGATCAGGCCTCATGGCCTATCTAGTTTGCCATGCCACCATGAAAATGGTTGTCAGCTCAACGAAGCTCTTCCTCGCAAAGAAATTTTGATCGCTTTAGTTATGAACTCCTTACTGGCAACATCATGAATGATGCGTATGTAAGTTTATCTATTTTTTATTATTAAACATCAAAGACATAAATCATACATGAATCATGACCATATAGATCTTGAATATAATAATAACCACATAGATGAAGCAAATAAATCACTTACCTTAAGTGGAATTTGTCATGATGTAAAGAAGAAAACTTTTACCGATTATGAACTAGTTTCTCTCTCATAATATTTTTTTCTGTACGATAGCTTGATGGATAGCTCAATACACAAACAGTCAAGTTTTGTATTTGTTTTTGTCTGTACTTAATTAGGGTAGAGAGAGGACTAGTTTATATAAACTTCTTTATTGACATTAAATCTTGTACATCGAGCATGTACTAAATTAACGGTTAAGATTTGATATACTATTAAACTAAGAAAACCCTAATCTAAGTTTAATATGGGCTTATAGAAAATCTGGGCCACAACATCAAGTCATATTCCTTACATTCTCCCACTTGCTGAATTTTCATCATTACATTTAATAGTATAACATAAGACTAGTAAGAATTAAATATTATAAACTATCAATACCATAAGCACCTCAACACAACAAATCACATAATGTGGGTTTTGATAGTCATACACAGTATAGTCGTATACTCCCTTCCATATACCACTACATTAAGAACGTATTATGTTTAGGTCCATAAGTTGTATATAAACAATATACAGTCCATATACTTGTTATGAACATACATACAAATTTCTTATTCAAACAATCATGAATACATAAAACTAGTGAATAAGAAATATAAAATTTAGAAACATATTATTATTGAGCTCAAGAGTGTTAAAACATCATCATCAAACATTATTATCAATCATCAATACAACCAAGACCCATCCTAAGCACATGTTCTTTAAATGACTTTGATTGTAAACCTTTAGTTAGAAGATCTACTACCATGAGATTCGTCCTAATACGTTCTATATGCACTCTTTGTTTCTGAATCTCTTCTTTATCAACAAAATATTTTAATTCCATGGGTTTTGTGCCTTTAGAGTATTTGTCGTTTTTAGAGAAGAAAACTGTTGCAGAATTATCACAATAAATTTTCAGCAACTTACTTACTGTGTCAACAATCCCAAGCCTTAAAATAAAGTTTCACAGTCATAATGCATGAATTTGTAGGAGCCTCATAACAAGCTACAAATTCTGATTCCATGGTGGATGAAGCAATAACAGACTGTTTGGCACTTTTCCATGAGATTGCTCCTTCAGCTAATAGGAACAAATAGCCAAATGTTGACTTCCGACTATCAACACACCCAGCAAAATCTGAATCTGAATATCCAACTAAGAGATGAAATAAATGATAAAGAGATATGTAGAAGTCCTCAAGGTTAAGTTGATTGGTTATTGTGAGTGCACATCCAATAATGTGATTACCTTGACAAATGATGTTATTAAGCACATATGTATTATATGCTTGGAGATGGTATAGGAAGTGATTTATGACATATTAAATGCTCTTAAGTCATAATTCCTATAGTTAAAATTATAAGATGAATCAGAGTAGCGCAGTGGAAGCATGAGATTAGGTGGTTATATTAAAATGGTAACTACTATAAAGAAGTAACTTTTGTATAGTCAGAGAATATTTGAATGTTATCCAGAAACAATTGAAAACAAAGTATGTAACATCCCCTCATCTGTAAGAAGGGTATATTGGTAAAATTGCCATGATTAGGAGTGTATAAATGAATAGTGACATATGCATGCATTCATATATGCACATGCATAGTAAATAAGTGAATTTTGCAC
>JANIIA010000004.1:8661209-8672143 GCA_027478495.1 Erythroxylum alaternifolium | reverse complement strand
TGGTGAAGTTCTTGCTTAGTATTTCTGCGTGATTATTTAGCTGCTCTTAATTTCATGATTGTGCATGAAATTATTTCGTGTCCTTTTGTCAAGTATTTTCTAGAGTGTTGAGTTGTTAGTTTAATCACTTGAGTGATTTATTTACTATTCTTGTTTCAAAAGTTATTGAGAAAAATTCGCTGTTGAAGTTAACAAGAGTTAGTCATGTTATTGGGTGTGAATTACTTTCACAGGTAGTGAAGACGAGGGATAATGTCAAGGGTTGAGTGGTGTCGGCTCAGTAAAGCCTTGTATAAAACTATTGTCGTTAGTGAAAGAATTAAGCTGAGTGAGGGCTCTGTAGACATAGGCTAAGTGTGCCGAACTACGTTATCAAATTTTGGTGTTGATCTGTTTAATTTAGTATTTATTTTTCTGTTTTCATTTGTGCTGAAAAATTAACAGTTGCTGATACAGTTACTTTACATCTAATAATCGATAGGTACAATTACAAGTAACTGCGGCAGAACTTTACAAGTAACTGCGGTCAAATCAAAGTTTTTGCGAAACAATCACACCAACTTTTTTTTTCAAAGACTATAGTCACTTAAGTCACGTTAAGTTTGATTTTTTAAAATTGAAATAGTTCTAAAACTATCAACGTAAGATAATTTCTACCTAGAAACCATTCCAAATCAGAAAATTTGGTTTCTGAATGAAAGAATCTAAGCCAAGAGAATTTCCTGTTTCCTTACTATTTTAAAGTCTTTGATGTTGATAATCATTGGTAGTACTCCTTTATGTATCCTTCGGCCACCTGTATGAAATGGTTATCTGAGAGATGGAAAGTGATCCATTGAGGGATCGTGGTTAAGACCAAAGGGCTAGCAAAGGTGAAATGGCAAACCCATGCAACCCCAAACTATCATGCCTTCCTTTTTCTAAGCAAAAATCGTAATTCTGTACATTAAAACCTATGAGCTTCTCGACATTGTTTTTGAGTCACTCAGTTTTTGATGCGTATAATATGATGCAATTCCATAACTTATTGAGATATTTGTTTTAATTACATTTTTTAAAAAAATGAAAAGTAATTTTTACTATAGTTAAAACTATATTTATATGACTCCTTCAAGGCATTAAGCCTATCATCGTACTGACAATATGATCAAACAACTAGATAGTACCTATAAGATAGTCAACAAAAAGAAACAAGTAAAGACATTACTTATACTTCGTCTCCATAATAAATTGGGTTGAATGTTGCGTGCCAAGATACAAATTGAAGAATAGGATGAGCAAGGTAACCTCCTTATTGTTGGTATTTGAGAATTTTTTTCTCTTCCTTACTGATTTCTTTTTTTGCAGTTTTTGACTATACACAAAAATTTCCTGTAATGCCAGACACTTGGGCAGGGAGAATTACCGTTCTCTGCTGCCAACTTCTTTAACTTCATGAATATAAATCATACTTTAGTCATAATTAAATTGGTTTCATCTTTAGAATCTTGTTTAAAGCTTTATCCAATGTGCATTATGAAAATAGAAGTTACTGTTACATAAAACATCAAGCATGTTAAGCTGTAGCAAACATGATATTGCTCGTATGTATATAGTACCGAACATCATCTTTACAGGCGCAAAAGTACAAGCCTAGTGGAACTTCAAGATGTCATCTTTGTTTTCATGTCCGAACAAAAAAGTCAAATGCTTTAGAAGTCAATTATCTATCTACACCCCATTTGCCAAAACAAATAAAACAAAATAATGAATTACCAGTTTCGCCGTTGAAAAACGAGGGATATTATTTTCGTCTCTTTGTTTTGCACAATCTGAAGCATCATGTCATTATACGAAAAACAAGAAGATATTAGTGCAACTTCCAAGAAGATAGCTTATTAGGAAAGAGAAAGAGTTTCGTTTGACAATGAACAAAAGAGCTCCATGCCGTTGACCAATTTTGGTTTAGTTGGGCTCCCGTTGTTGGTGACCATGCCTTGCAACGCTTGCACTTCAAGAAAAGAGAAAATATATTATAAGAATAGTACATGGCTTATTCCCTCGAACTTGACAAATTAAAAACAGGTGAAGACCTACAGGAGTTGGGGAGGAACTAACTATCAATAAAGTCCGAAACTATAAGACAGCCAGCTCTTGCGCCAATAACGCTGGTTTGAGGCTGACATTTGGGCTAGTTACCTCGTACCAGAAATTCTGTTTTTCACTTTGTAAGTATACGCATACGATATCTTCTAGTTGCTACCTTTTGGGTTTTGCTTCTTTGCAACAAAGGACATCTGCAGCTATGGTGTTCCAATCATTGTCTTGGGTGTGCTTCTCTATTTGGCAGCGCATCATTTTCGGTTTTCGTAGGAGTTGGTGGCCCTTAGATGAGTAGGTCTTACGTGTTTCTGTCAGGAATATGACAGCAGTTTCAGTTCACTCCTCTCTGACCACATCCTGTTTTTCCCTTACTCTAGTCTAACTAGGCATTAATGCAATCTTCAATTATTTTGGCTTAGTTCGTAGCAGGTGCAATGAAAAAAACACTTTTTCCAATCTCCCCTGTCACCTTCTCCCTTCATCTATCTCTCTTATACTTGCGTTGACATTCAGACGTATATCTTGTTTTGTTCGGTTATCCTGAAGAACTACTGTTTTGTAGTTCCCATTCAGGTGGAGACCAGAAGTTGCTTTCCGTATGCTCAAACATCAAACTTTCACAGACATCCAATATTCATGCTACTTACTGCCCAATTTGGTCCTACCTGTAAGTTGCAACGGATTTCCCATTTTCCAAGAAATTACGCGACCGACTGGTTTAACATGCTTTTCTGCTTCTTTCTCCGTGGGGGGGTTGGCTTCGTTTATATATTTATGTGTCCTGCTTTTTCAGTTCCTATGTATGTAAATAAACAAGGGACCTTTATGCATTTATAGGTTACTCTTCATGCCTACTTCAGCTGAAATCGAGGTGGTCAATCACAATCCCCAGTAATATATCCATCTAAGGATGCTTTGTTGGTTAATTTAATATAAAAGAATTTTCTCTCTCATATTCTTTCCTGCAAGTTTTCTCTGAACATTAATTTTTATATGTTGCATTATACCACGGATTTCAAGTTCTAATTTCATAAATTATTTGCTTTTGATCGGCTGCAATATTCATCTATATATTTGCAGATTGAAAGAAGCTGACAGCTAAATCAACTTCTTGAGTTGAGAGTTATGGATGCAGAGATCGGCACAGGAGGTGTTAAAGATACAAATGATGCCACAGCTTCTCCGGTTATTGACAAGGGTGTTGGCAATGACAGAGACACAGCAGAGGCAGAGAAGACTGGAGGAGATGAGAAAACGAAAACTGTTCCATTTTATAAGCTCTTCGCCTTTGCAAAACCTGTGGACCTCTTGTTGATGATAATTGGTACGGTTGGAGCTGTTGGTAATGGGTTAAGTATGCCTATTATGACACTCCTATTTGGTCAAATGACTGACTCTTTTGGACAAAATCAGAACAGCAAAGATGTTCTGCACGTAGTTTCCCAGGTACGTAATGATTTATTATAAACAAGAACATGCGCTCAAGTTTGAGAATGAAGCATGATCGCAGGAATTTTGAGTATGTATTCTGCATGTAGTTAGGAACACAAGATGTAATAAATGATGCCATTGATTCGTTGTTATTATTAGGTGTGCCTGAAATTTGTGTACTTGGCCGTTGGGTGCGGTGTAGCATCATTTCTCCGTAAGTAGCAATAACTCAAAGACTGAAAATGAACCTTCCAAGCGCTGTTTATTGAGAAACTTATATTGTTGGTTGTCAGAGGTGGCTTGTTGGATGATCACTGGAGAAAGGCAGGCTGCAAGAATAAGGGGTTTGTATCTGAAAACGATACTGAGACAAGAAGTTGGTTTCTTTGATAAAGAAACAAACACAGGGGAGGTTGTTAGTAGAATGTCCGGTGACACAGTTCTTATTCAAGAAGCCATGGGTGAGAAGGTACTAAATTGCTGGGAAATTGAATCCAATCAAAGAACTTAGATCCTTTTATTCCTTTGGTGACAATAACATTGCCTGCTACTTACGCGTGCAGGTCGGGAAATTTATACAGTTGGTATCGACTTTTATTGGAGCATTTGTTATAGCATTTATTAAGGGGTGGCTTCTTACACTTGTCATGCTAGCATCTATTCCCTTGATGGTGCTAGCTGGTGCTGGCATGTCCATCATGATATCCAGGACGGCATCTCTTGGACAGAATGCTTATGGAAAAGCAGCAAATGTTGTCGAGCAGACGATTGGCTCAATCAGAACTGTAATATTACTTTACAAATACACCTCTCAGAGAATGGCTTTTGATTAGAAAAGCATACTCATGGAAGTTTGACTCTGATGGCAGGTAGCATCATTTACAGGGGAGAAACAAGCTATCGAGAGTTACAAGAAACATCTTATTACGGCTTATAAGTCAGTGGTTCGTGAAGGTTTTGCTGCCGGATTAGGTCTTGGCACGGTTTTTGCAGTAGCTTTCTGTACTTATTCCTTGTCCATATGGTTTGGAGCAAAGATGATACTGGAAAAGGGGTACTCTGGAGGCGAGGTGTTTAATGTGATTATTGCTGTATTGACTGGATCAATGTACGTATCACTCTTTCCCAACACATAAACATGTATGTACTGATGCAATATCTGATTTCATAGATTGGATTATTTACTGATTAGCTTCTCATTGACTATTTAGGTCACTGGGGCAGGCATCCCCCTGCATGACTGCTTTTGCAGCTGGTCAAGCTGCAGCTTATAAGATGTTTGAAACAATCAACAGAAAGCCAGAGATAGATGCTTATGACACAAAAGGAAAGATATTAGAGGATATCCATGGAGATATAGAGCTGAGGGATGTATATTTTGCTTATCCAGCTAGACCTGACGAACAAATATTTTGTGGATTTTCTCTTTACATCCCAAGTGGCACAACTGCAGCTTTGGTTGGTCAAAGTGGAAGCGGAAAGTCGACTGTCATCAGTCTGATAGAGAGATTTTATGATCCACATACTGGTGAAGTTCTTGTGGATGGCATAAACCTCAAAGAGTTTCAACTTAAGTGGATTAGACAGAAAATTGGTCTTGTTAGCCAGGAACCAGTGTTGTTTACATCTAGTATTAAGGACAATATTGCTTATGGAAAAGAAGGTGCAACTACTGAAGAGATAAAATCAGCCATTGAGCTTGCTAATGCTGCTAAGTTCATTGATAAACTCCCACAGGTGATTTCAGCAGCCTATTTATCTCCATCTTTCTGGGCTTGATTGATGGAATGTGAATTTAAGTTCAATTTGTAATTTTATCTCCAGGGACTGGACACCATGGTTGGTGATCATGGTACTCAACTTTCTGGTGGACAGAAGCAGAGAATCGCCATAGCAAGAGCAATCCTGAAAGATCCACGAATTCTTCTTCTAGATGAAGCAACCAGTGCACTTGATGCGGAATCAGAGAGAGTGGTGCAAGAAGCACTAGATAGGATCATGGTCAATCGAACAACTGTGATCGTGGCTCATAGGCTAAGCACTGTAAGAAATGCTGACATGATCGCTGTCATTCACCGGGGAAAGATAGTAGAAAAAGGTTCCAATGCTAAAACCGATTTAATCACTTTCTTCCAGTAGCGAAGTTTCCTTCACCTTTATCTTCTTCACATTGTTTCTATGCTCTCTTTGTTTTCAATCATTCTGTATAAACAATTTTGCTTATCGGGATTGATTATCTGAAATTCATTTTTTAATTGTCCTTGTTCAACATACAGCCAATTTTCTCCATTTTGTATGGGTAAAAAATTTTCCGTTCTAGTTGACAAATGTTTTGAAGGTCTATGGCTTTCATTACTGGTCCTAGCTTTACTATTTCAGTGATTTTCATAAATGATCTGACAAAAAGAAGGTCAATTTATGACATAGGAACTGGTTTGCTCATTGGTCAGGTTCACACTCTGAATTAATCGAGGATCCTGAAGGAGCATACTCACAGCTCATACGCTTGCAAGAGGTCAACAGAGGTTCAACAGAAGTAGCAGATGAATACAAAAGGTCGAACAGCAGTGGATCCTTCAGACAGTCGAGTGTAAGAAATTCCATGAGGAGGTCCATAAGTCGGGGATCATCTGTGAGTAGTAGTAGACGATCTTTCACAGTCTTCGGTTTGCCTATCAATGGACCTGAAAATTCTGAAGTAGAATGTGAAACTTCAACAGAAGAATATAATCAAAAGGTCACATTGCGTCGCCTAGCATCTCTTAACAAGCCAGAACTTCCAGTGCTTGTAACTGGAACGTTGGTGGCAGTTATCAATGGATTGATCTTTCCCATTTTCGGTACATTGCTTTCCAAAGTGATTAAAACGTTTTATGAAACATCTCATGAATTGCGAAAGGATGCGAAGTTTTGGGCAATAATGTTCTTGATCCTCTCAATAGTGTCCCTGCTAGTTTGTCCTGCTCAGTCGTACTTATTCGCTGTTGCTGGTGGCAAATTAATCCAACGAATCAGAACTCTTTGTTTCGCAAAGGTGGTTCACATGGAGATTGGTTGGTTCGATGAGCCACAGCACTCAAGTGGTGTTATTGGTGCTAGGCTCTCGGCAGATGCAGCCACAGTTCGTGCCTTGGTTGGTGACACGTTGGCTCAGTTGGTTCAAAACAGTGCTTCAGCCATAGCTGGTTTAGTCATTGCCTTCACTGCCAGTTGGCAACTGGCATTCATTGTCCTTGCTTTTCTTCCTCTGATAGGCCTCAACGGATACGTTCAACTAAAGTTCTTGCAAGGTTTCAGTGCAGATTGCAAGGTATGATCTTATCACATAATTCTAATTCCATGGTATTGATCTTTCTATTCAAAATTACTGATGAAGTAATAAACCTCATTAATTGCAGGCAATGTACGAGGAAGCAAGCCAAGTTGCAAATGATGCAGTAGGGAGTATAAGAACTGTTGCCTCCTTCTGCGCCGAAGAGAAAGTGATGGAGCTGTACAAAACGAAATGTGAAGGTCCTATGAAAACAGGAATAAGGCAGGGAATGATAAGCGGAATCGGATTTGGAGTATCCTTCCTATTACTGTTTTCAGTCTATGCCGCGAGTTTCTATGCAGGAGCTCAACTTGTTCGTCATGGGAAAACAAACTTCTCTGATGTTTTCCAAGTGGGTAAATTTTCCTTATCTATAAACATGTGTATACCTTTTCTCTTACTGGATGCCTACACAATGAGAATTTTTTCATTTATGAATCTAACGTCCGTAATCCATTGTTCAGGTGTTCTTTGCCCTAACTATGGCAGCCATTGCAATTTCTCAATCAAGCTCCTTTGCTCCAGATTCTTCCAAAGCAAAGATTGCTGCTGCCTCTATATTTACCATCCTAGACAGAGACTCAGACATTGATCCTAGTGATGAGTCAGGAAGCAAATTAGATAATGTAAAAGGAGAGATTGAGCTTCGTCATGTAAGCTTTAAGTATCCATCTAGACCGGAAGTCCAAATTTTCCGAGATCTCAGTTTGGCTATTCATTCTGGCAAGGTTATCATCTACATCAAGCATTCATTCCTTTATCCCATCAGAATAAGAAACAACAGATTAATCTATATATTGTTGTCCAATGGAAATTTTTTTCGTAAAGTTAATGTGATCCTACTCTTTTCAGACCGTTGCATTGGTCGGCGAAAGTGGAAGTGGAAAATCGACAGTAATTGCTTTGTTACAAAGATTTTACGATCCTGATTCTGGTACTATAAGTCTTGACGGAATCGAGATTCAGAAATTCCAAGTGAAGTGGTTAAGACAACAGATGGGCCTAGTGAGTCAAGAGCCTATTTTATTCAATGATACGATCAGAGCCAACATTGCGTATGGAAAAGGAGGAGATGCAACTGAAGCTGAAATTTTAACTGCATCAGAATTGGCCAATGCCCATCGGTTTATCAGTAGCTTACAACAGGTTAGCCGTTAGCCTGCTGGACTTCTTTATATTTTCACATCACTCTCATAGATAACTGCGTAGCTTCACTGGAATTGAACGCTTAAACTCAGTTGCTGATTATGTCCTACAAAACTAAAACGCAGGGATACGATACAGTAGTCGGAGAGCGAGGAGTCCAACTATCAGGAGGCCAAAAACAAAGAGTAGCCATTGCCAGAGCTATTGTGAAAGATCCAAAAATATTATTGTTAGACGAGGCAACCAGTGCATTGGATGCAGAATCTGAAAGAGTGGTCCAAGATGCCTTAGATCGAGTTATGGTGAACAGAACAACAGTGGTTGTAGCCCATAGATTATCCACTATTAAAAATGCAGATGTTATTGCTGTGGTTAAAAATGGAGTAATTGTAGAGAAAGGAAAGCATGAGGCGTTGATCAAAATCAAGGATGGATTTTATTCCTCCTTGGTGGCACTTCATTTGAGTGCTTCAACTTAACGTGTCACATGTTCCTTTTTTTTTTCGATTTTTCCTTTTCCGGGTACTGCTCACAATCCACGCAGAAGCTCCTGCGTTTCCTTTTTCAAACCTGATACGTAAATGCTCACATTCTTCTGTTACCCAGTGATGTATCATGTTATGTCACAATCTTTGAAAATGTAAACCAGATGAACAGTTTCCTTTCGTTATTGTTTTGCTTACAATGCTTTGATTTTGCCCACCTTCTAGACTTGCCAGGTTGGAATGGACCTGATTTTGCTTTAGTCACAGAGTCTTTGATAATTGCGTCCATTATTCCTATCAAACGCCATAGATGAGCTGATCATCAATCTTAGTTCAGTCTTTAAGAATATAGAAATGGAATATGCCAACTGGAGATGACAACCAGCCCACTGTTAGATTGCTGGCATTTCAGTTCCAGCATACTGACAATTCTTTTTTTCTGTTATTTCACTTAATTTTTATGTTAGTGGCTGTTTTTTAGCTATTACTTGCAGATTTTTCTCATTCAGTTTATATCCACTTTATGAGTGGCATCTAAATAGGAAGTTTGTTATTTCCATTCTCGTATAAATTCTGTAGTTCCTTCGATGAAAGCTATGATGGAATTTTCTATCTATTTTGGTAAGATCTTTTCTATAACTTCAGCTTTATATCATTGTATGTATTAATAGTGGTATCAGAGTATTACTAGATCCGGACCAAAATACAACAAAAGTCTTTTAATCCAACCAAAATACAACAAAAGTCTTTTAACCCATAAATCCAAGTGGCATCCAGCAGCCAATCCTTAAACTCACCTATCATCTTCACTGGTCAAAATTATCACATTTGGTCAGTAAAGATGCAAACTTTTTTGGAAGCCTATGACCTCTGGAGAACTGTAACTGAAGATAAACCAACCCCTGCTCTACCAGCAAACCCCACCTTAGCCCAAATCAAATTCAACAGTGAAGAAAAGGTAAAGAAATCCAAAGCCAAGTCAGTTATTCAAAATTCATTAGTAGACTTTGTGTTCTACAGAATTATAGCTTGCAATACTACAAAGGAGGCTTGGGAGAGGTTGAAGGAAAAATACCAAGCCAGTGATAGAACCTGCCAAATGCAAGTGCTGAACTTGAGTCACTGAACATGTAGGAGGATGAAACAATTAGTAAGTATGCTGATCGAATCTCCTTGATTGTTAATAACATGAGATTGCTTGGTGAAGAATTTGCATAGACAAGGATTGTGAAGAAAGTTCTTGTGACTCTTCCTGAGAAGTTTGAATCCAAGATTTCTTCTCTTGACGAGTCAAAGGACCTAAGTAAAATCTCATTAGGTGAGCTAAAGAGTGCTCTTCAAGTACAAGAGCAAAGAAGGAGTATAAGGCAGGGGAAATTCACTGAAGGAGCTTTTTCTATGTAAAAGCAACATTCTGGTAAGGGAAAACAACACTCTAACCAGAAAAATAAAGGCAAGCATGATGGTGGAAATAGCAATGAAGGTTCAAAGAAGTCATTCCCTTCTTGAAAACATTGCAAAAAAACAACACATCTAGACAAATATTGCTGGTGGAGGCCTGATGCTGTATGTGGCAATTGCAAGCAGATTGGGCATATATCTAAAGTCTGCAAATCCAAAAACAAAGGCTCAAAACCTTCTCAAGCTCATTTGGTAGATGCAAATGATGCACAAGAAGAGCAACTCTTTGCAGTTTCTTGCTTCTCAACAAATGACCCCTCTGATGCCTGGCATATTGACAGCGGTTGCACTCATCACTTGTGCAGTGATGCAGAGATGTTCAGGACCCTTGATGATACCTACAAATCCAGAGTAAAGGTGGGAAATGGAGAGTTCCTAGAAGTCAAAGGAAGAAGATCAGTGGCTATCTTAACAAATTCAGGTATCAAAACTATTCCTAATGTTTTGTATATACTTGACATTAGCCAAAAATTGTTGAGTGTTGGGCAGATGCTTGAAAAGAATTACTCACTTCATTTTAAGGATTACAAATGCACTATTTTTGATCCTTCTGCAGTAGAATTATTTTGTGTTAACATGAAAAACAGAAGTTTTGTATTGACTAGCATCAGAACGATAGGGAGTGACACGGAAGCGTTCCCGATTGGTATTGGCCTACACCAAGGCTCTGCATTAAGCCCGGTTCTTTTTACGCTAGTGTTAGATGAACTTACCAAACATATTCAAGGAGAGGTACCTTGGTGTATGCTTTTTGCGGACGATATTGTCCTGGTCGATGAGACTAGGGCAGGGGTCCAGTCGAAGTTAGAATGCTGGAGAGAAGCATTAGAGTCGAAAGGTTTTAGGCTGAGTAGGACTAAGACGGAATATTTAGAATGCAACTTTTCGGGATCCCAAACAGCACACGAAGCAGCAGTAGCTATTGGACCTGACATCATCCCACAGACCCAGAGTTTTAAATACCTTGGGTCCATCATCCAGAGTGATGGTAATATCGATAAGGATATAGTCCATCG
>JANIIA010000004.1:8630500-8661109 GCA_027478495.1 Erythroxylum alaternifolium | reverse complement strand
GACTCTTTTGGGATTGGTTGCTTGTGAAACTTGCATATCTTTTGGATATCTCCCACCACATATATGAATCTAATTTGTTAAAATTATTTTAGTCTGAAGCTTTTATACTTCCCATCATTTTTTCTTTCTCCTTGCAATAGGCAATATTAGTGCCTTTTATATATTTTTATATTGAATTCTCTATCAGATTTTTTATAGGAAGGGTTTGAAACTTAGTGGTGAAACCGCTATGGATCATGTTGAGTGCTACAGATCATGACGTCTTATACTACATGAGCCCTATCTACTGTCAAAGTTTTATTGACTCGGTACACTATCTACATTTTCAAACCTTGTCTCATAATGCTTTGCTTTTGTTTATCGAAATCGACTATATGAACAATGCAGGGAATATAGATCCATTATTCTGTGTTCTCTGCCTTCTGTTTCATCTTCGAATGTGTGTGTGTGTGTGTAAACATATGGATATAAACCTTACCATTTGATTTCCTAATCTTTTATCCATCTGCTGTTTCATAGTTCCTACAGTTCCTAGGAGATTTTAAGCTTTATGTAGTATATCTTGTAAATATCAAATCTAAGAGTAAATCTTTGGACCCCACTTGTAATTTTAGCTTTCGATCAAATTTGTTGATGTATTGGACAACATTGCCACTATTACCTCTAACAACCTGAAAGAACTAATTTTGACAAATAAAAAATCTGACTGCATTTGTTTTTCTTTTCTGTTTAGTTGTATACTTTATCTGAAATGCAAAATGCAAAGTTTTTTCCATTTTTAGAGTGGAACCTCTTGTTTGTAAAGAATACATCGATAAGCGTCCAGTTATTGTTACTTACCACAAAGGTGGTAGAAGGCTGCATGTTGGATTCTAAGTAATGCTTTTCAATTATGTAACTCATTTTTAGATCTCTCTGCCACTTTTGAAAGAGAAAAATGGTAAATTATCTTTTTTCATATTGATATTTTTACATAATTATGTAGGAATTTACTGAAGAATTAGCAGCTCGTTCCCAAGCTATGATGAAAATTTTTAATTCAGTAAAGGTCAAAATATCCAAGAAAATGAAGGCAGGACATATGGATCATTGATGATGGAGATGTTAACTGGAAGTGAAGAAGGGCGCATAGATTACATGCTTCAAGTACCTAGTTGTACATATATATAATCTTTTAGTTGTTTGTTTTACACATTTATTTTTCTATGGTTGCCTTTCCACACTATTGTCCTGTGAAGGATTGATTTCTATTTTTGACATCATGTGGATTAGTTAGTGACAGATGAAGCCATCTCTACTGTATATTTTGCAGTCATATGTATTATATTTTGCAGTCATCTTTACACTTATGATGTACTTTTTATATTAAATAGTGTATTATGACTTGTTTGTGAATTGCAATTAAAAAATAAATTGTCTGCACGTATGAAATTCTTGTGATATATGAATAATTATTAAAATTAATGATATACTAAAAAAATTGAAGAATTAAATAAATAAAATTCATAAATAATATTGAATAGTTATAAAACAAATAAGATTTTTATAAAAAAATTATTTAAAAATTATTTATTAAAATTGAAAATTTATTAAATTAAAATTATTTTCGAAAAAAATGAAAAAATAATAATTAAAAGAAAACAATTCTATTTAAAACGTCACGGAATGTGACTTTCCGCGATGTTTGTGTAAAACGTCGCGGAATGTAACATTCCGTGACATTTCCAAAAAACGTCGCAGAAAGACTAATTTTTCAGTGATATTTTTTAAAACATCGTGGTTTTATGGAAAACGTCGTAGAAACCATTTGCCTACACCACATTTCGTGACGTTTTTTGTGACAATTTTTAAAACGTCACAAATTATGTTATGTGACATTTTTTGAGATTCTGTGACGTTTTTTAAACGTCGCAAATTGTGATGTTTTCTTATAGTGAATATACTTCTCGCCAGTTTGCTGAATTTTATAAAAGTGCAAGCATTGAACATCAACTGCCCTTACCATACACCCCATAGCAGAATGGGGTGTCTAAAAGGAAGAATAGGACAGTAATGGAGATGGCTAGGTGTCTTTTAATTGAAAAACAAATGCCAAACCAATTCTGGGCAGAGGCAGTCAATACTTCTGTTTAGTTATTAAATTGGCTGCGCACAAAGGCTTTGCAAGATAAGACTCCATGTGAAGCTTGGTATGACCACAAGCCAATAGTACACCATCCCAGAATCTTTGGGTGTATATGTTACTATCAAATGCCTGAATCCAAAAGAAGCAAGCTAGACAATAAGGCTCAAAAAGAAATTTTCATAGGCTATGGTTCATCATGCAAAGGATATAAAATTTTCTGCTTGAAAACGGAAAATATAATTTTGAGCAGAGATGTGAAGCTTGAAGAGGCTGCTGTTTGGTGTTGGGAAAATAAAAAAAATGCTCATCCCTATCCAAAAGAGCAACCTCAACTAGTAGTAGATGATTTGGTGGATGACTTGTCGGTGAGAGGTACAAAGTCCTCAGAGGACATTTATCAAAGGTTCAGATTGGTTGTCAATAAACCAACATGCTATGCTGAAGCACAAGAATCTCAAGCATGGAGGAGAGCTATACAAGCTAAACTAGACATGATCAACAAAAATGAGAACTGGAAGCTAGTTGATAGGCCAACAAATCATAAGGTGATTGGTGTAAAGTGGGTCTTCAAAACCAAATTCAATTCTCATGGTTTAATTTGCAAACATAAAGCTAGATTGGTGGTGAAGGGGTATACACAACAATATGGTGTGGATTACTAGGAATCATTTGCTCCAATAGCAAGGTATGACACAATCAAACTCCTTCTTTCTTTTGCTGCTCACAATTCATGGTAGAGTCACCAACTTGATGTCAAATCAGCCTTCCTAAATGGGTTGCTCATTGAAGAGATTTTTGTAGAACAACCTGATGGTTTTTTAATTCCTGGTAAAAAGGATCAAGTTTATCTTTAAAGAAAGCTTTGTATGGCTTAAAACAAGCTCCAAGAACTTGGTATGAAAGGATGGATAGTCATCTCATGCAACTTGGCTTTAGCAGAAATCAGAGTGAAGCTACCTTGTATGTAAGAAACATAGATAATGAGTTCTTATTTGTTTCAATTTAAGTTGATGACATGCTTGTGATAGGTAGCAAACTTGAACTGATTCAAAAGTTCATAAAATGAAATGGAGAAAGCCTTTGAGATGACCGATCTTAGAGTTATGAAATACTTCCTTAGAATGAAGGTGTTGCAGACTAATGATGGTTTTTTTATATGTCAGCAGAAATACATGTCTGATATTTTACACAGGTTCAAAATGCAAGATTGCAAACCTGTGAGCACTCCAATTCTACTGGTTTAAAGTTTGGAAAGGATGAAGGTGTTGAAAAAGTAGATGAAAGCCTCTCTAGAATCTTAATTGGCAGCCTTCTATATCTTATTGCTAGTAGATTTGACATTCTGTTGTTGTAAGTTTGCTCTCCAGGTTCATGCATTCGCCTAGAGAAACTCATTTTACAGCTGCCAAAAGGGTGTTAAGGTATATTAGAGGAACTAGCATATTTGAGATGTTCAGCATTTGCAGGAGAAAGTTTGAAGCTGGTTGGTTACTGTGACAGCGATTGGGGTGGCTGTGTTGAAGATTCTAAAAGCACTTCTAGATATTTATTTTCTTTAGGCACAAGTTGTTTTAGCAGGAGCTTAAAGAAGCAAGAAACTATAGCTCAATCAACTGCAAAAGTAGAATATATTGCTACTGTCTTTGTTGTACATCAGGCTATTTAGCTAAGGAAGATGCTAAAAGACTTGGGGGGTGAACAAACAGAAGCTATAAAGATCATGTGTGATAATATTTCAATAGTTTCAATCTCCAAAAATCTAGTGTTTCATGGTCAAAATAAGCACATCAAAATAAAGTTTCATTTTATCAGAGAAGTTCAACAATCTAATGAGGTGCTACTTGTCCATTGCTCATCTGAGAATCAGGTAGTAGATATTTTTACCAAGGCCTTACCTAAGGAAAGATTTGAAGACTTGAGACAAAGAATTAGTGTTTGTCACCGAAATGCCAAGGAGGAGTGTTAGATTGCTGGCATTTCAGTTCCAGCATACTAACAATTATTATTTTTTGGTTATTTCAATTTACTGTTTTTTTTTACATCTTCAGATGTTGAAATTAGGGGCTTAATTTTTATGTTAGTGGCTATTTTTTAGCTATTTTTTTGAAAAGAAAACTGAATTTCCATTACGAATCTTGATAAAAATCGGCTAAACGTGGTGGGATATAATCCCAAACTTGATGACAAGCATAATATAAGGTAGCCCTAGCAAGAGTATAAGCGCCAACATTAGCTTGTCTCCTAATCCATCTAATAGCAACATTAGATCTTGACGACAAGAGAAACTTACAGTCTTGCAAAATTCCACCTAATTCTGATAAGTCATTAATAGGTGATAGCAAAGCTCTAACTAAATTTTGAGAGTCAGTAAATATGCATCCAGGTGAAAGAAAATGGTCCTGTAACCATATCAAGGTTTGCCTCAAAGCAAGAGCTTCAACCAATAAGGGGTCTATAAAGCTATCCACAAAACCCGAAATGGCTCCATGGTAATTCCCTTTTGCATCTTCCAAAACAGCTCCGTATCCTCCAAGTCCAAGATTGGTATGTATTGTGCCATCTGTAAATGCTTGCCATCCACTAGGGACATAAGAGCCGACCTACAAGTGATGGTTATTATGGTTTGCATTGCCAGACATAAATTGCATGGATGGAATGCTATGCAATCTTCTGTTTGTTCTTGGGAAAGTCTCATTCCACTCCTTAATTACTCTTGCTGCTTCCATCATCACTTGGCACTCGTTCCATTCTTCTTGCTGCCACACCCATCTATTTCTTGCATTTCATATGGCCCACACAGTGGTCACATAATTCAGCAGAAGGTTTTCTTCCTTTAAGTTGTGTACCTGCAAAAGAAGTGAATTAAAGGAGGTAGTATTGGTTAGTATCCCTTCACCCATAAATCTCCAAACCCTCTTGACTCTCTCACAATGCAACAATATATGATCCCTATCCTCCAATCTATCACACCATCCACACGTTTTATCAATTTCCAAATCTCTCTCACCAAGCTTGATCTTTATGGGAAGGACATCCCTCAAAGCCCTCCAAATGAACTCCCTCAATTTTGGTGGCACTCTTACCTTCCAAATCTTCTTCCACAACACTCCTTCAAGACGCTCCCCACCCCTTCCTAACTTATTAAGAGCATCTTAATAACCCGTTCCGACTCTATATTCCCCATTCTTCTCCCCACTCCAAATTAACTTATCCTCCCTCTCCACTAGACTTAACGGGATATTAAGAATATACTTAATATCCCTAGCACCACAAATCTCAATCACTTGCTCTACCTTCCACCTTCTCCTCTCCTTATCTATCAACTCATTAACTCTCATATTAGGATCAATAAACTCGAATCCATCCTCCGCAGTAAACCTATCACTCGTAGGGATCCAAGGATCCAATCTAGCTAGAATACTCTCCTATGTCCCACCCGCCGTCTAAACCCACTACCCAAAACATCTCTTGCAAACGTAACACTCTTCCAAGTGAAACTAGGTTGCTTCTCAAGGTCGCACCCAAAAAAGAGCTATCTCTCAAATATTTTTCTTTGAGAACTTTGTATAAAAGAGTATTGGATTCAGACATCAGTCCCCATCCATGCTAGCCAAGAAGTGTAATATTAAAGCAATGCAGATCTCTGAATCCTATCCCGCCATAACTTTTACTTTGAAACATCCGATCCCACGAGAGCCAATGCAAACCCCTTATCACTCCCACTTGAACGCCACCAAAATTTATTCATCATTTTCTGTAACTCATCACAAAAAGTTACCGGCAGCAAAAAAAACACTCGTACAATAAGACAGGATAGATTGAGCCACCGATTTAAGCATAATCTCCCTCCCTGCCTTAGATAGACACTTATTCTTCCACGAGTTAATTCTACCCCATAGTCTCTCCTTAACATAATTAAAGACTTGTTTTTTGTTCCTACCAATAAGTGATAGTAGACCCAAATAACGCCCTCCCACTAAAGAACTAGTCACATTAAGCACCAAACCAAGTCTTCTTTGTTCCTCGTTAGACACTGCCAGGCTAAACAAAACTCCTGATTTCTGAAAATTTACCTCGTGACCGGAAGCTTCCTCATAGATCTTAAGTAGCTCCTTGACCTTCCTTCACTCCCTCTCCTTAGCTCTAAAGAATAAAAACGAGTCATCTGCAAATAATAGATGGGAAACTCTTGGGCAACCCCTTCCTGCCCTAGTCCCATGAATCCACCCCCTACGTTCCGCCTCCTCAAGCAACAATGATAGGCCCTCCGCACAAATCAGGAATAAGTAAGGTGACAAAGGATCGCCTTACCTTAAACCCCTCTTCGACTTAATGGGCCCAATAATCTCACCGTCACATAAAAACGAGTAAGTCACAAAGGAAACACAAAGTGACATCCATTCCACCCATTTGTCAGGGAAACCCATTGCCCTCAACATAGCCTCAAGAAATGACCACCTAACTCTATCATAGGCTTTAGTAATGTCAATTTTAAGAGCTTCCTACCCTTTCCCGTTTCGTGCCATGCAAAATTTCAAAAGCCACTAACACATTATCTTGAATTAATCTCCCCGGCACAAAAGTAGACTGACTTTCAGTAATCAAGCTAGGAAGTACTACTTTAAGACGATTAGCTAAAGTCTTAGCTATAATTTTATACAAAACATTACACAGCGCTGTGGGTCTAAACTCTTTAATAGATTAGGACACTGAGTTTTTGGAATAAGCACTACAAGAGTATCATTAAGGCTATCAGGAAAGGTACCTCTTTGAAGCCAAGACCTGCAGCTCTCGCAGACTTCCTTGCCAACAATATGCCAGTGTTTTTGAAAAAATGCTGCATTCAAACCTTCCAGTCCCGGCGATTTGTCAGGATGTATCTGCATTACCGCCACCCTGAACTCTTCATCCGCTAACATGTCAACTAGCCCATTAGCATGCAAACTGTCCACTTTCCTCTTAACCAGCCTAGAGACCATATCACGTCCCTCATTATCACCGCTGTATAAACCATTAAAATAGTCCAAAATAAGTCCATGCAATCCTGCAGGTGTATCTTCCCACATGTCGTCCTCCTTTCTAAGCTTTCCAATTTTATTATTGGCCTGCCTGCCTTTAATATAAGCATGAAATGCCTTTGTATTTCGGTCAACATTAGTTAGCCAAAACACTTTAGCCCTCTGTTTAGCTTGTATATCTTCTCTCTCAAGGATTTGATTCCACTCACTACACAGCTTCTCGTACTCGTCATTGGACATCCCATCTTGTCCCACTTCTAGTAGTCTTCGGATCTCCTTTTTCCTCTCACGAACTTCCCGATTTTTGTTATATCCCCATTTCTTCAACTCATTCAAACAGTTCTCTTTTTTCTTCATCACCTCTTCGATGCCATCTCTATTCCAGCCCCTTCGAACCACATCCTCCAGTTCATCATCACATAACGATGAATTGTCAAATTTGAAACCATCCTTTCGTCTTGGAATAGAAGCAGCCAGCATCGAAAACATAATTGGCTTGTGATCAGAAATGGGCGACACTAGAACTTTGGCATAACTATCAGGAAACTTATTCGACCATCCATCATTAGTAAATACCCTATCCAATTTTTCCCGAACAACCACCTCCCTTACCCTTCTCTGTTTCCACATGAAAAACAGCCCATCTATAACACTTTCAAACAGTCCCGCATCATCAATGGCTGAACGAAAACCATCCATGAGAAATTGAGGTTGTAGTCCACCTCCTTCCTCTTCTTCTTGTCTAAGCAAGTCATTAAAATCCCCGAAACAAACCCACAGTTTATTGTCCCTAAAAGACAATGCTCTAATCAAGTTCCAAGACGATCTTCTCCTATTTCTTTCAGGAATACCGTAGAACCCGGTAATCATTAAAGTGTCATTATCCCATCTATAAGTGCAATCAATAAAATTATTTGAGTAACCAGTAATTCTTAAGTCCAACGGTTCCTTCCACAACATAGCCAAGCCTCCTTCCCTTCCCATACAATCAACAGTAAAATGATTAGTACAACTAAGCAATCTTCGAACCTTCTCTACTTTCCTATCATGAGCTCTTGTTTCCATTAGAAAAATCACATTAGGCTTGTAAGATTTAACAATCTCCTCCAGCACTCTAACTAGGAAGTTTTTTAGCTATTAGTTGCAAATTTTTCTCATTCAGTTTATATCCATTTTATGAGTGGCATCTAAATAGGAAGTTTGTTATTTCCGTTCTTGTATAAATTCTGCAGTTCCTTCAATGAAAGCTATGCTGGAATTTTCTATCTATTTTGTCAGATCTTTTCTATAACTTTAGCTTTATATCATTGTATGTATTAACACCCACCACCCTTAATTTCATGATTTTGTCCGTGCCTTCTGCTTGCCAAAAGCTCCTTAACTTTAAGGTGCCAAGCAATACGCTAGCTGGACTGACAAAAAGAGAATATGGGAACCTATCAAGAATATCGGGACAGGTTACTTCCTAGACAAGTTAAGATGAATAGTCATTTTCACGAACTATAAGTTTGAATAGCCCCCAAAAGAGGTACCGTGACTAGCCGAGGAGGAATTCTCCAAATGTGATTAAGGTTGTACATTCAAGTCTCAAAGACTCTTATCACCTTAAATAAGGCTTGCTTTGTGTTAAGACTTATTTTATATAAAGAACTTTTAATAAGTTCTGACATATATATATATAATTTATAAGATACTGAATTAACTAAACAATTACCAAAATTCATCTGAAGGATGACGCTACAAATGCTCTCTTTGAAGTTTGAATCGTAAATAGTAGAATTAAATTACATGATCTTTTCTAACATAATAGAAAATTGAAGTCGATTATTCCAGATACGTCATCTCAATACATCATATATAAATAAGAAAAGTTTAGGGACTGTTTAATTCTACATTTATTTTTTATTATAATTTTGAGTTGTAGTATTGTCTTCATTATGGTTTCTATTTTTTAAATAAAAATATGTTTATATTAATATATTATATTAGTTATTGATAATAATTAACAAATAAATAAAAGTAAGAGATAAATTAATTAAAAACTAAGTAAAAGTAAGGGATAAATTAATTTTAATTCATAATTTATAAAATATATTATCAAAATATGAATATAATAAATTTATTGAATAAATAATAATATAAGTAAAAACTTAAACTAATATTGTTTTAATAAAATCAATTTTTATTTCATAAGTAACTGCTTTAAAATTTTTTTGAAGATGATATATTTAAAGGTATCTCAAATACATTGAATTATTTTACAAAATATTTTTATTTTAAATTTAATTGGAATCACTAAATTATATTATTCATAATTTCATCAGAAATTAATATTAAAACATATTATGAAAAGATAAAAATAAAATATCAAAACCAAATTTATAATTTTCATAATTAATGAATCATGAAGAAACCAAAACTAAAAACTCAACTATATAATTTCTTTTACTAAATTCAAAAACAAAAAACAAAAAATAAAAATAGATGTAAAATCAAAAGGGTTGTTTAGTTCCACTTTTATTTTAATTTGTTTTATTTTAATTTTTATTATTTTTTAATAAAATTAAATTTTTATTTAGTTGTTAATACTAATATAGTTACACTTGTATTACTCATAATAATTAAATACTTAAAATCTATAAATAATTTAAAATTATAAATTAATTAGTAATGTATTTTATCTTAATTTCTTTTATAATACTTATTGACAAATATTAGGGATTTATATATTTTTATTTAAAATATTTATTATATAAAATTTATTTTATAAAATAAATTTATCTTAAATCATAAATTAACTATAAATAAATTAAAATAAATATAATACTTTGTAGTGGGGATTGTAAATGGGTTAATTGTAAAAATTATAAAACTTTGTTCAATTGTATAATACTAGTTCACACTAAAATACTCCAATTTTTAATTTTTGAAAATAAATCGACGTTAAGTTTTTTGATAATATTGCTGACGTAGTGAGCATGTCAAATTAATGTTTTTACCAAATAACTGCTGTATGTTCTACTTTTCTCATTTATGAATTTATTATTTAATAAATCTAAAATATCAAAAACCCTAACGTCAAACGCACTCCTTTAATTCTCCATCGGAAGTATGTCTATTTTAATTCTTTGTCAGCACTCCTTCCTCACCTAGCTCCGATTGCTTCCTCGATTGGTATTGTCTTAGATTTCCCCATTTGCCATACTACTCCTTCGTCTTGTGTGCAGAATATGTATTTCCCCATTCTCCATCGGCACTCCGTCTCCTTTATCTTCTATTTTACTTAATTGATTCTTCTTTTTCTTCCTATTATTTTCATCCTCTCTCTCTCTCTCCGTCTCTCTCTCTCTCTAGGCCTAATGTTAACGATACCAAAAGTCTTCTCCTTTCTAGGTTTAAAAGGTTTTGTTACACTTATTTGAATTGCCACTGTTGTAATTTGATGACGTAAAACTTAATTATGGAAAACTCAATTTTGTTTTCCTTATTCAATCGGTGTTCTTTTTCTCTCAATTAGATGGATGCTTTCTAATAATCAATTTTGTAAAAGTTAGAAAGCTACAATTAAAGTCATGATATGGCTCAGTTTTATAAAATAACGTAATAAATTAACTTTCTAAAGCATTATTACACAACGTAATCAATCTTGGATCATATTAAACTCTCAGCATTTTATTGGCTCTTTTCGAGGCATAAAGCTTCCTTTATGCCTTATCTTTGTGGGATTTTAAATCTTAGAGTTTGAGCTATTCTCTCTGCTTTGCCTCTACTCTTTGTTTGAATTTTCTTTTTGACTTTTTTTCCAAATTGTAGAGCACTTTTCGAGACACAAAGCTTCCTTGATAAATTTTTTGGGTGAAGACACTCCCTGTGCTACTAAATCGTGGATTTGAAGTCTGTTGTGTGTACATAAAAAAGTGGTAAACTTTGGATGAGTAAGGGAATTTGTTACGAACTTAGAGGAAGAATTCATAGGTAAGTTGGAAAGCGGAAGATGCAAGTCTGGAATGGAGTTTGGAGTCTGGAGAATTCTGTAGTTGATAAAGAATGGTGCAAACTGAAGAAGGTGGTCTAGGTTGACATGAAAAGGTGAATGCAACTAACAGATAGAAAATCTAGGGAAAAAGTTTCTTACAACTATCAGTAATCATCAATTTGAAAAGCTTTAAACAACTATCATTAATCCTCTGCTTGAAAAGGTTTAGATAACTACTATGATTGTTTAGTTTTCTTGGCAATTACTTTTAAATGTATTAATCATATTTTTGTTTGAGTGTTGTAGAATAATATGGGTGAAAATAAAATATATGTAGCTTCTGTTGCTTTAGTACTTGGTTTATATTCGATATGGCAAGAGTTCCAAGGTGTTGCGAATGGATTCAAGAATGCTATTTATTATTGTTTCGATAATTTAATAGAAGTTGAAAGAAAATACTGCCAATTTTTCCAAGAGAAAGCATTATACCCAATAGTAAAACAAGATTAATATTTTTGTTGTTGTTATTATATAGAGTATATGATATGGTTATTATGATCCTTAGTAATTTTTCAAATTTCCAACATTATTTGCCCATATTGTAATGACAAGATGAAGCCACGGACATCAAATGCTAAGACTAATATTGGTGAATATTTCTTTAATGGAATAATACAAATATGAGTATTGTGCTTATTGTTTTATCAACATATCATTATAAATATGATACAGCTGATTAATGATCATTCAAATTATAGGCGTATAGTCTTGGTAAAAGGGTTAAAGTTTTGTTATTGTAATAAATTTTGCTAGACATCTTCTATATATTAAGGTAACACTCTTATTCACAAAATTCATTGTTGCGGGCAAGAGGTCATAAACATCTCAAAATTTAACATAGGTGTGATATTTGTATTTTTGTTTTTATTTTATAAGTCCCATGTGACTATATATCTTGAACGTTTGATACACCATAACAAATATCATTTATAGAACAATACTCTTATTAGTGTGTATTAATGTCCCTAAACACTCCTAGTTTTGTATTTCGAGAACATTTAAAGGATTTATAAATATCTATGAACTAAAATAATTATACTTCTTTAAGCCCAACTTTGTATTTCTTTATCCATATTATGATGATTTATAAATTGTTACAATTATTTTAGAAAGGGTGTGAAGCATTAATAGGCCCTTTTTTCTTAAGAACTACTATTAATTGAGTTTATATAACAAAATGTGTGAATATATCAAAGTTAGACAAAATAAATTGTTGAGAATCAATAGTTTCATTGGCTTAACAACATGTAAAGTTGAATAGGGAAGTTTAACATCAAATTTGGACTTTACTTATCAATGAATAAAGCACATTTTTAATTTTCCATAGTTAATTATTATTCCTTAGGGAATTTTTAATTTTTCTATTATATATTTCTTTATATGGATCGATTTAATTCTAAATCCATTTTGCATGATAGAAGAATCAAAATTATAGTTTTCTATGGAAGAAACATTCACTAGTCGAGAAAAGGCAACAACCATTTTAGTATAGGGTCATAATTGATATGAAAAGTCTTTGATGAACTTTACATAGTTTAGAATTTCCTCAATTGCATCAATATAAGGATGTTGATGTCCAGCTTCTTGAAAATCTCTAGAAACTTTACAAAATGATCATTCACCTTAATTTTTTGAAATCAATGAGGGTAATGAATATTTTGAGTGATCTTTGGTTTTATTTCTTCTTCTATCTTCACCATCACTTATTCTCTCTTCACAACATCTTCCTCCTTTTCCTCTTTTCTTGATTCTTTTTGTTGATTCAATTTCAATTTCTTTCCTCCTTGATTCCTTTTCTTTGTTGGATTGAGTAGAGCTCTTTACTCTAGGTGGCGCTTCTTCCAATTTCTCCCCATTGCAAAGTATAATGGCCTTCCACTATTCCCTAGGATTTACTTATGTATCACTAGGAAGTTTGCCTTATTGACTTGATCCCATAGCCCTTGCCAATTACCCAACCTACACTTCATAGTTTTTCATGGGAGAATCGATACCTATTACTTGCAAGGAAGATTGCCTTACTGACTTGATCCCATAACCTTTGTCAATTACCCAACCTGCACTTCATGGTTTTTCATGGAAGAATCGACACCTATTACTTGCATTTCTATATTGTCCTTCTGACTCTCATACTTGTTAAACCAATTCATTGACTATGTAATATATGAATTAAACATCTTTTCCAAAGATGGTTTCTTCCCTATTTGAGGTTTTTATCTATGGCCTGATGGTGGGTTCCTATTGGTTTTATATTCAAGTTATCATGATTTCTAAAGCTTTGACTATATTTTCCTTGCATTTGAATAGGCATGTATTCATAATATTGGGAAGAACTAGTTACTTCCACTTGTTTTATTTTTTTCTCTTTGTTTACAAACTTCGTAAATTTATAAGTAAGTGTTATAATTTGAGCTGACAATTGCATAATATGATCTATATAATACATTCCTCTATTTCTTTTTCGACTTGATCTCTCTGAATGCCATTGATAACTATTGGATGCTATGTAATCAAGAAGTAGCCTCCTATAAAGTCTTTGCCATAAAAGATCCACCTACTACTGATCAAAAATTGTTCTACTATGCCCATTAAGTTTATTATAAAACATTTTAATTTGTAGCCACTCAAGATAGCCATGATGAGAACATCTTTTTAACAAGTCTTTGTATCTTTTCTATGCTTCATGGAGAGATTCCAACTCATGTTAATGAAAGGTGCATTTTCACCCCTTAACTTTACTACCTTAACTAGTAGAAAGAATTTTGTGAGAAAAATTTTAGCAACTTCTTGCCAAGTACCCATTTTACCGGCTGTAATGTGTAACCACCTTTTGTCTTATCTTTTAATGAAAATGGAAACAGGGTGAGGCAAATGTTATTTGATGTTGTACCTTCAATTTTTATAGTATTACAAAACTCTTGAAAATTTTCCAAATGATCATTTGGTTCTTTAAATGGGGCTTCTACAAATTGGTTGATTTGTATCAAAATAATTAAATCCATTGGAATATGAAAATTTTGTGCATTTATTATTGGCCTCTGACTTCTATGATAATTCACTCTACCATTAGTTGACAATAGTCTCTAATTGGCCCTTGATAATGTTGTTCTCTACAAGCTTCTCCTTGACCGTTAACATTAATTCTTCTTCTACCTTCTATGGAATTTTCAATTATTGCTCCCTCCTCATGATGTTCTTAGAACCTTTCTTGCTTAATTCTTTCTCTTTCAACTCTTTCTTACTCAACTCTTCTCATTGCTTTTGCTTGGTTATCCATCCTCTCTTGCCTTGTAATTGCTTTGATCATTCTTTCTAGGTTTGGATCAAATAATTTGTCTTGCCCTCTTGTTGTTCTAGTCATATACCCACTCACACGTAAGCTACACATAAAGACAAAGAAAACACGAACAAATAAAAAGTTCAAATTAATTACTTTAAAAAATAAATTAAAACACAAAAATAGACACAAACACTATAATAACAAAATACAAGTTAAATACCAATCCCCAATAGTGATGCTAAAAACTTATTTGTCACAAACCAAAAGTATAACAATATCTGTCAAGTAACAAAAACTAGTGAGATTGGGTCATGTCCATAGGAATTAAGTAACTAAGCTATCTTTAATACTATTGGGAAAAGGAACTTAATTAAAATTTTCTTAACTAATAAATAAAATGACTAGGTAAAGTAAATCTAGTTCACTACAAACTAATTAAATTGAGGAAGTTGACTAACTACTTATGAAATGAAACACTAAACTAAAGATGGAGTTAATTTAAAACATTGGTTCTCTATGGGGTTGAGTGTTGTAGCTTAATTTCAATGCCTAACTAAATATATTCTATGGATAGTCATTAATTTTCCTTGTACCTTTTTACCCATTAGTGATTAACCCCCTTATCCTAAAGGTGAGCTAACAATTTCTCTTTAGAAAACTAGGTAATTATTTACTTAAGTAATGTTCAAACATAAACATCTTGGAGCTTTTGGGGTCTCCTAACACATTAAGAAATTATAATTGATTTTTCTCTTATTAGCAAAATTACCTTTTCCCTGAAGATGTAGATTCACCAAGCAATCAAATCTATGGTCAAGGACTTCCATTCTAGCATAAAGAGAAATCAACAAAGAAATGAAAAGTAGCCATAGATTCAATTTAGAAAAACATCAAGATGTCACTAAAATCTCAAATCCCTTATAAGGGCATAGGAAATCTAGCCACTAATCATGATTAACAACTCAAAATCAAATATCCAATCTAAATAAATATAAAAAAATAAGGATGTAAGGAGAAAAGAGAGAAGAAAAACTACAAAGGATGAGTCTTAAGCTTTTTGATTGAATCCCTAAGCCTCTCAAAGTCTTCTTAGCCTTTCCCTTAATTCTTTCCCTTTTTATAGGGCTGTTTCTTGATCATTTTCTTATTTAGAGGTGAATCATCCTTGTTTTATCTATCATAGGTAAATTAGTTTTTTCTTTCTCTTGGTAGCTGTCAAAATCTTTTAATTATTCTTTTGATGCTATAGCTATATATTAATGTTATAGCATCGAGGTTGAATTTGTTTTTCAATATAGCATTGAGATTTGATTTATCAAATATTTTTTTCCAGCGATGCTATAGCTTCAAATTGATATTATAACATCAAAGTACCAGTTTGCTCTCTATTTCCAAAGCTACAACTTCATATTGATGCTATAAAATTAGAGAAAAAATTCATATAACACTTGTACCCATTTTCTAGAAGTTTCTCCTCAACATTTTTAACTTCATTCCTACACCAATACAACACAATTAAGTTAGAAGAATTCAAACTAAAAATACTTTTAAGCATAAGGCTGGGGTAAAAAAGTATTTCATAAAAGTGTCAATAGGTGTAGAAATAACTAGGCCCACTGGCTTTGGAAGGGCCTCATCCATCTAATAACATTTATTTTCTATTATTTTCTAGAGTAGTCAAATTAACTAAGATGTGGGCACGCCTTATGTTTAGATCTCTTTTGGAACTTTTGTTCTACAAGCTTTCATTCTTTTCGAAAATTTGAATCTTTGTTCTTTCTTTGCTAAATTTATACTTTTATGCACATTTTGGTCCAAATCTCTAATTTACACTATAAAACATAAATATATAATTATAATCCAAAATTAGAAGCATTTTGTTAATTAAAATATAGGTAATTAATAAATATATATACTCTATGCATGCTGTCATATCTTCTTTGAGTAAGGTTATGGTTGAATTATTTTGAGTGAGGTAACATTGTTGTTCTCTACTTTTGTTTCAATGCTTTGTTAGTATTTATTGTTTTGACCTCTCTTATCCACTATTCCCCACCTTAACTTGCAGCCTATTACAACTCATAATAAAAGTCCTTTTTAATTTATGCATATATATTCTCTTTAAGTGGTAGAGATTTAAGCAAGTCTATAGAACTTGAGCGAAACTCCAAATAATTAAACACATGAATGGTAGGAGTGATAACCATGAGGAACTTCACCAAAATTTCATACCTGATTTAGAACGGATCATCTTAGTTTATCTTTGTATATATTTTCTTATGAAGTTTATTTATGATGTATGTTGTCTCTTTAATCTTGATTGGTTTAGTTATTAAGGTATGCATAATCTTTGATTTTATGAGAAGTTGATTTTGTTTATTTTTAATTGTGTTTTCCTAGAGGACAAATAAAAGATAAGTATGGAAAATTTTGATAAAACTGATAAATGAAGTTATTTTAAGTCATAATTTACTTTTTTGTGTTTAATTATTAGTTCAATCTATGGGATGTGCTTATCTTTTCCATCCATAAATTCTTTTCCAAGTCTAGAGTTAAAATAAATAAAAAGGCCATAAATTAAGGTACATATAGAATAATAGATGAAAAGTAATAGCAGTGTTCTAACGATTATGTGTGGGAACATTTAGTTGCAAATATAGATTTCAAAATTTAAATTTCCAATCAAATGTTTTAGTATTTCTAAATCCTATTTTGACGAGGTCTAAAAAGCAATATGTGGGTTATAATTTTCTAGGCTAGAGAATTGCAATGAAAAGATATCAGCAATATTAAAACGTAATGTAATCTATTTAAGGAAGTTAGGGTTGGGGGAGAAGACCACCACTTCTCTAATTACCAATACTTTTTTTTATATCAATAATCAATCGTATTTCTAGTGTTGGGTGTGAGCATAGACTAAGGTTATTATCATTGAGAACTTATTTTTATTATTTACCGAATTCAATTTGCCAGCTTTTATTACAAACTTATGTATTATTATAACCCTCGTTACGTAATCAGTTTGATACATGACGGTTAATAAATTAAAATTCTTTGTTGGAATGCTCCCTCCTTTCTTATACTATATTTGTTTTTGTTGCAGAGATTTAGCATTTATTTAGATGTAGATGATAATAACACCATTAAGTGTGATAGAAATAGATTCATCTCATTAAAAGCAATGTTAGAGTATTAAAACATTATTGATAGACTTAAACGTTTGAATGCAATATTGAAGAGTAATTCTATCCTTGCAAAGTGATCTCCATGATCATGAAACCAATATTAAAAAACAAAAGAGATTGAGTTTAAATTCATACCTCATAATTTCTATTAATGTAATAATGAGTATAAGACATAAACCTTTCCTATAGTTTAAAAAATCTTAGAAAAATCTCCTAATCCTTAAAATTATTAAAAAATCTTTTTAATTTTCAGTTTTCTATAAAACCCTTTTCTTTGTCTAGGTTTAAAAAATTAATGATAAAACACATGAACTAATTAAATGTCACTAATATGATACCCAACTTAGCTTTTAAACCTAACTCGAACAAACTAAAATTGACTCAAATTAGTAATTTAAAATAATTATAATAAATTATTGATTTAAATCTAATTTGAAATTAGTTAGATTTCAAGTTTAATTAGATATAATCAAGTTTATTATTATAATATCGAATTTATATAAGGAACGTCTATACAAATAGCTCAAACAAAATATATGCTAATTCAAGAAACAGTAAACGATGTATTTATTCCTATGACACCTCAAAAACACAAATTAATCACTCGTTGTATCTATCAAGTATTCAGGTTTGTCGGTTGCAATTATTGAAGCTCAAAGAAAAACATCAATCTTAATTTTCAAAAATATGAAAATGAGTCTTAATAAAATAAAAGTAGTCAATGAATAAGCATCTAATTAAATCTCATATACCATTAACCATTCCTCCATGATTGATGCCAAACTAATTAAGTATCTTAAAATCACTTGTTATACTAATACACATGCAAATATGAGGTAAAAATATAAAATTGATGAAAATTATGTTTTTTTATTTGAGGATCTAATAAATTAAAGTTATAGATATTTTTAAATAAACATAAATCATTTGATTGAAGGAAATCTTTGTACCTTACGTTATACATAAATATAAATCCAATACAACAACACTCAGGAAAACGTTGACTTAAAAAATTTTCGGATTAAGTATTGTCTTCGTAATCTTTTGGATTACTATTGGGCAACTTAACTACGAAATTGCACTAATTATCTACCATTTTTAAAAGTTGAGGATTTCATGCTCTGATTCGTTAAATATTTTATCAAGCAATAGAATAGATACATGTGTCAAGATTTTCTTGCAAAATCTAACATGGAGAACCAGGACTACTCAACGACGCCGACTAATTGGACCATGAGAAACATCAAGTGTACTTTAATTATCATGCGAGCAACTTGTGTTATGATCAGTTCAAAACCATCTCAATATGATTTTTACATGAAATTCTTTTACTCTAAAAGAGTTCCAAATTTGTCTCTCATTTTAAATTGATCCTTTATTTAATAAAGTAAATATGATTTTGTTCTTAAAATTAATAGTATCTTAACTGATATGTTCAATTCAGTGTTATCTTGTAAGTTCTGATCAATAAACGAAGTTGAGCTGAGAGACCAAATTATTAGTGGACCTGCATATTTAGAGGCTGAATATAGTTGGCCACAGGCATATGAGCTACACTTGAATTAAGAGGGATGGATAGGGAGAAAAGCTTACATGACTTGACAAATATGGAAGATGGTGAGGCAACCACCTCGAAAAGTCATGAAGAAATGGAGAAGAACTCCGGAGAAGACGGAAATTTGGGAGAGCCTGAGAATAGAAATGGAGAAGATGAGAAAACCAGAACAGTTCCCTTCTATAAGCTCTTTGCTTTTGCTGATTCCGTGGACGTCTTGCTGATGATAATTGGCTCAGTTTCTGCTATTGCTAATGGATTGTCTATGCCCACTATGACTGTTCTATTTGGACAGTTGACTGATTACTTCGGACTAATCCAGAACAAGAACTTACTGCACTTAATTTCCGAGGTATATACCTGCTTGTAGCTAGAAGTAGAAGACGGAATTCACATATCGCTGTTATTTTTGCAGTAACCTATTGAGGATGATACTTTTTCTTCTCCTGTTTATTTATTACTATGTAGATGTGTGTTAAAGCAACGTACCTGGCTGTCGGGAGTGGTCTAGCTGCATTTCTGCGTAAGTATAGACTTAAAACCACTACATCAAGTTGAAAAAGAAATACAAATTTTCATGCATTTGAGATCAGAAGCATATCTACTTTTGTTTGTTCTCAGAGGTGAGCTGCTGGATGATCACTGGTGAAAGGCAGGCTGCACGAATAAGGAGTTTGTATTTGAAAACTCTACTCAGACAGGAAGTTGGTTTCTTTGATAAGGAAACAAATACAGGAGAAATTGTTGGCAGAATGTCCGGTGACACAGTCCTAATTCAAGAAGCCATTGGCGAGAAGGTATTTACTAAACCTTGACGGAAGCAGAAACAAGATATTATGAATGAATTTTGATCATTAATCCCCATATCATGCAGGTTGGGAAATTTCTACAGTTGCTATCAACATTCTTTGGAGGATTCTTTGTAGCAGTAATCAAAGGGTGGCTTCTCACAATTGTCATGCTGTCATCTATTCCCTTGCTTGTGCTAGCCGGTGCACTCGTGTCCATCATGATATCTAGGATGGCATCCCTTGGACAGAATGCTTATGCCAAGGCAGCAAGTGTGGTTGAGCAGACGATTGGCTCAATTAGAACAGTATGCTTTACATATATGATAGAATTGCAATGATAAATTTCATCTGTATATTTGCTCATCTCATTCCTGGACTGCAATTGCAGGTTCAATCTTTTACTGGGGAGGAAAAAGCCATCGACTCTTACAAGAAATTTTTGGTTGCTGCTTACAAGTCAAATGTTCGGGAAGGCTTTGCCTCAGGATTAGGTCTTGGCATGGCTATGTCAGCATCTTTCTGTACTTATTCGTTGGCAATTTGGTTTGGTGCAAAGATGATACTGGAAAAAGGATACACCGGTGGCGTAGTAGTTAACGTGATTTTTGCTGTGCTAAATGGAGCACTGTAAGTTCCCTCTGATTCAAGTGTGTAAGACATCTTTCCGTAACAGTTACGTATTATCGATCATATATGTGATTTAACTTTATGCATTGTCAAATTGCATATTTGCTTATTGTCCTATCAATGACATTTTAGGTCCCTAGGGCAGGCATCACCCTGTATCACTGCTTTCGCCGCTGGTCAAACAGCAGCTTATAAGATGTTTGAAACAATCAAAAGAAAGCCAGAAATAGATGCTTTTGACGCGAAAGGGAAGATACCGGAGGATATCTGTGGAGATATAGAGCTGAGGGATGTATATTTTTCTTATCCAACTAGACCTAACGAACAAATATTTTGTGGATTTTCTCTCTTCATTCCCAGCGGCACAACTGCAGCTTTGGTTGGTCAGAGTGGAAGCGGGAAGTCGACTATCATCAATTTGATAGAGAGATTTTATGATCCACAAGGTGGAGAAGTTCTTGTGGATGGCATTAATCTCAAAGAGTTTCAACTTAGGTGGATCAGACAGAAAATTGGTCTTGTTAGTCAAGAACCTGTGTTGTTCACATCAAGTATCAAGGACAATATTGCTTATGGAAAAGATGGTGCAACCCCTGAAGAGATAGCAGCTGCCTTGGAACTTGCTAATGCTTCCAAATTCATTGACAAACTGCCTCAGGTGCTTGTAGTTTCTTAAATATGACTTTGAACATTGATGCTTTTGTATCTTGGACCAAATGGATTGAGTTTCATTTGGATGTCCTTTTATGTGTCCAGGGACTGGACACCTTGGTAGGCGAGCACGGTTCTCAACTTTCTGGTGGACAGAAGCAGAGAATCGCAATAGCAAGAGCAATTCTGAGAGATCCACGAATACTACTTTTAGATGAAGCTACAAGTTCACTTGATGCAGAATCAGAGAAGGTTGTGCAGGAAGCATTGGACAGGATCATGGTCAGTCGAACAACTGTGGTTGTTGCCCACCGATTAAGCACTGTTAGAAATGCTGACATGATTGCAGTCATTCACAGAGGAAAGATGATTGAAAAAGGTTCCAATATTTCTACCGAATTAATCATTTCAATTGTATAGAACTAGATTGCACTATTGTTTCTTTCGGTACGGTAGAAATAGAACTCTTTTAACATATGTTGTTGGTGAAAGATAGACTGAAAACTTGGAGAAATTGTTTCTGATTGATTAGGTTCCCATTCTGAGCTTATTAGGAATCCTGAAGGACCGTATTCCCAGCTTATACACTTGCAAGAGGTTAGTAAGGTGTCAAAACAAGCTGCGGAAGATCCGAAAGAATCAAGTCTTACTTCAGAGTCCTTCAGAAAATCAAGCCAGGAAATAGCACGATCCATAAGTCGGGTTTCATCTGGGGTAGGAAATAGCAGTCGACGTTCTGCATATGCCTCATTTATTTTACCCAATGGAAGTAGTATCCACCCTGAAATTCCGCCACGAGAAGAAATTAGCCCAGAGGTCCCACTCTTGCGCCTTGCAGCTCTCAACAAGCCTGAACTTCCCCTGCTTATGTCAGGAACAATTGTTGCCGTTGTCAATGGGTCCACAAACCCAATTCTTGGTTTGCTACTCTCCAGAGTTATTAAGACATTTTATGAAATGCCTCATGAATTGCGGGAAGATTCTAAGTTCTGGTCATCAATAATTCTGATTCCGGCCCTAGTGTCCTTCATCGCATATCCGTTGCAATCTTACCTATTCGCTGTTGCTGGTGGCAAATTAATTCAACGGATTCGTTATATGTGTTTTGAGAAGGTGGTCCACATGGAAATCGCCTGGTTTGATGAACCTGAGAACTCAAGTGGCGTAATTGGTGCTAGACTCTCAGGAGATGCAGTTTTAGCTCGTGCTTTGGTCGGGGACAATCTAGCTCAGATGATTCAAAACACTACTTCAGCCATAGCAGGATTAGTCATTGCCTTTTCTGCAAGTTGGCAATTGGCAATTGTTGTCGTTGTTTTATTTCCTCTGATAGCAATCAGTGGATTTCTACAAATAAAGTTCTTGAAAGGATTCAGCGGAAATGCCAAGGTATGACCAAGCTACTATTAACTCTTCTCCGTGAATCTTATTCTATTCGAAATTGTAAATGGAGACTCAAAGCTTGCAGATGTTGTATGAGGAAGCAAGTCAAGTTGCAAATGATGCAGTTGCGAGTATACGAACTGTCGCATCTTTCTGCTTAGAAAAGAAGGTGATGGAACTATACGAAAAAAAATGTGAAGGCCCTGTAATGACAACAGTAAGGCAAGGGCTGGTCAGCGGATTAGGATATGGACTATCAATCTTCATGATGATTTCAGCATATGCAGCCACATTCTATGCAGCAGCTCAGCTCGTTACTCATAGAAAAACCACACTCCAAGATATTTTTCAGGTTGGCAGATATTCGTTGTTGGTGAATATTTTTTTTGAGATATTGTAATCATGTCTTAATGAGACAAATTACATGTTTATACTGTTAAGGTGGTGTTTGCTTTAGCTATGGCATCCGTTACAATTTCTCGAACAAGTTCCTTTGCTCCAGATTCTTCCAACGCAAAGACTGTTATTGCCTCCATATTTGCAATTTTAGATGGAAAGTCCAATATCGATTCAAGTGAGGAGTCAGGAATGACGATAGACCATGTAAAAGGAGACATTGAGATTAGTCATATAAGCTTCAAATATCCAACTAGACCAGACATTCAAATCTTCCGAGATCTCAGTCTGACTATTCAGTCTGGCAAGGTGATCATTCATAACTTATCATGCTATCAACATGAAAACAAGAAGACAACTTCATTTATATACTTCACTATCGAATTCCAAGTTAGCTGATTGGTTTTTATTCTTTCAGACTGTTGCATTGGTCGGGGAAAGTGGAAGCGGAAAATCAACGATAATTGCATTGCTTCAGAGATTTTATGACCCTGATTCAGGTCATATAACCATTGATGCAATCAAAATTAACAAGTTTCAAATTAAGTGGTTGAGACAGCAAATGGGACTAGTAAGTCAAGAACCTGTTTTGTTCAACGATACAATTCGTGCTAACATTGAATATGGAAAAGCCGATGCGACTGAAGCTGAGCTTTTAACTGCATCAGAATTGGCTAATGCAAACCATTTCATCAGTAGCTTACACCAGGTTAGTCCATAAGTATACTCTAAATCTTTAGTTCCATACTTATATAGTCTCAAAAAAATTTTGCAGTTAGGAATTCATTAGTACTTAAGGTTAAAATTTTGGTGGAGTCTTTACGTGTTCCAGGGAAAATATAGTCCCTTGAATTGAATGCTTCACTTTGGTACTGGACTCAAGTGCAAGAAAAACAAACTGCAGGGATATGACACCCTAGTGGGAGAGCGGGGATTTCAATTATCTGGAGGGCAGAAACAAAGAGTAGCCATTGCCAGAGCTATTGTGAAAGATCCAAAAATACTATTGCTAGACGAAGCAACGAGTTCTTTGGATGCAGAATCTGAAAGAGTGGTCCAAGATGCCTTGGATCAAGTCATGGTAAATAGAACGACAGTGGTTGTAGCCCACAGATTATCCACCATTAAAAATGCAGATATTATTGCTGTGGTCAAAAATGGAGTAATTGTAGAGAAAGGAAAGCATGAGACATTGATCAAAATCAAGGATGGGTATTATTCCTCCTTAGTAGCACTTCATATGAATGCTTCAAATTATCCAGTTTAAGTCTTTTTTGGACTCTTGAAATTTCGATTCACTTTTTTTAAGCATTGATATCTTTTTATTTCTTTTTTTCTTTTGCCCATTTTTAATTTTATTTTCCTTTGTCTTCGGTAATGATAATAATTCGTCAGACTATATCTTCAACAACTTTTAAGAGGTTAACAAATGGGTTAGTGAGAGAAGCTCTAACATCTCTCTAACCTTGAGACTCCCATCCCACCCACAGATCTTGCCCTCCCCCTCCTCCATTACTGCAACTGACCTTCCTTTCACTTCTCAACTTTCTACTCCAACCAATCCTAACCTACTCATCATCATTTCCCTTCCCCCTTCCGTCGAACCTCCCCTCTAACTAAGCCTCCAGTGGGACATTTTCTTCCACCCCAATTTTCTCACCCACTGCCTTTTTCAGTGCCTGCTTGCTGTTCTGCAACACTGCAAAATATGCAGCCTTTCTTTCTTAACACAAAACAAGAAACAGAAAAGGAGGATTTTCCTCCCTTACCCTCACCCTCACCCTCTTCCTCCCATCCAAACCTGAAACTGCCTACTCCATCTCCAACCCCTGCATTGCCAACCTTAGTACCTATAGCCTCCCCTCCCCCGCATTCATCAACTGTCTCCCTAACCCAAGCCAACTCATCGACTGAAAGGAGAACTTGGAAACAAGATATAGGGAGTTCAGCATATCTTGCTCTGCACTTTTACCCCCCTAAAGCAGAAGATGGACGCTCTATTGTTTTTCCTGATATAGAAACACTTCAGGAGGGAGTTAAATCCTAGAAAAATTCCCTCATCAGATTTTTCTAAGATAGAAGACCGGTTTTCCCGAGATGGGCTCAAAAATCGTGGAAGAACAAAGGATATGTGGAGGCAGTCATTGCAGAGGAAAAATATGTTTTGTTTATATTTACATCTAAATCTAAAGCATTTAAGGCAGTTGAAGAAGGACCATGGCATGTAGCAAACTCTCCATTATTTTTGCAGCCATGCCAGCCAAGATTTCAGCTTGATTGCAAGGAAAGGAGACCAATTCCTATATGGGTAAATTTTTTAAATTTTCCTCTTGAATATTAGACAACTAAAGGATTGAGCATGATTGCTAGTTTTTTTGGGAAACCTCTTTGCTTAGATAATAACACAACCAATAGAAAGAGGTTGGGGTATGCTAGAATCTGCATAAACATGAACCTTTCCAATAGCCTACCAAAAACCATTCCTATTTTGAGATTAGGGCTTGACGGATCCTTTTATGAGGATAGTGTTTCGATTCAATATCAATGGAAACCACCTCCTACTACTCGAGACAAACAATGGCTCCCTATGGGTAAGACTGTCTTAGAGGGGACTATGAAGAACTAATGAGTATTGGTTCTAAAGTCAGTGAGGTTGAGCATAATGGGGAAACCACACCTATGCAGGCAACAGAAAAAGAACAAGGCATAAAGGAATAAGGAGAAGCTAGGGAAATATTGGTGTCAACAGAAGAGGAAGGGAAGTCAGGAGGTACAAGAGATGTTGAGGGAAAATCCTGTACTGAAGCCAATCCTAGTGGCCAAGCAACTGAGGCCACTATAGATGCTCGCAATCATAAAATATTATTGGATATTCCACCAGACAATCTTCTCTCTAGTCCTAAAGACATAGTTCTAAAGGAATAACCTAACACTTCTACGAGCACTAGGGACAAGGATCCTACTATTGACAAATTTTTGGCGGTTGTTAAGAGGAAATCTAATCGGAGCAAAAGAAAGGGCTCCAAAATAAACATTGCTTGATTATAAAGATTTTATCATGGAATGTGAGGGGGATCAACTACCTTAAAAAGCTTTTAGCTTTAAGGGATTTTGTCTATAACACAAATCCATAGATTTTTGCTTTTTTGGAAATGAAAATTAGAAAAGAAAACATGAAACTATTGAATAAACTGGGCTCTAAATGGAATTGTATCTCAAATCATCAAGCCTATGGATATGGGAGAATCATTATTGGTTATGACCCTACCTTGGTGGATGTTCAAGTTCATAACATTGAGACACAAGTCATACACATGACTTGTAATCTCCTTCAGGTCAATACTGCTTTCTTTATCTCCTTCATTTATAGCTCTAATAATGCCTTTCAAAGGAAGCAATTATAAGATAGTTTATCTCAATGTCAAAATCGGATCAATGGGCCATGACTCCTATGTAGAGACTTTAATTCCACTCTATACCGAACAGAAGCTAAAGGTAACTTCAATCTCAGAGACTACTCTCCAAATTTCAATGACTGTATAGGTCAGATTGGAGTTTCTGATCTAAAATACCAAGGCAATTTTATACTTGGAATAACAAGCAAATGGGTAGATGGGCTTTGAGAAAAAACTTGATATGGCTATGGTCAATCAAGAATGGGTTGCACAATACTCGAACTGTGTCATTTCCTTCTTTAACCTACTTTTCTCAGATCATACGCCTATGTTAATTGAAAATCCTACACATAGCCAGGGTTACAGATGGCCATTTAGGTTTAACAACCTACTAATTGGAGATGAGGGGTTTACAGAAGCTCTTCATAAGGGTTTGGATACAACGGTTGTAGGTACAAAACAATTTGTGTGTGTGCAGAAACTTAAAGCTATCAAAATGGAGATGAAATCCTTAATGAACAAAAGAACTTGCTCCACACAAAAAGTAGTTTCATTAGCTAGAGAGGAACGACAAAGAATTCAGCCACAACTGGACCTGGATCTATCCAATCCTCGCCTATTGAATATTGAAAAGTCCCTAATGAGGTCGTATATCTCTAAAGCAAAGGATCATGACAGTTTAATGGAACAAAGAGCCAAAGTTAATTGGCTAAAAGATGGTGAAAGATGCTAAATATTTTTTTTCAATTCTGTTTTAGCTAGAAGAAATACAAACCGAATCTGTTCCCTAAAGCTAGGAAATAAGGAGGTGATTACTAATGTAGAGGACCTTCTTAAGGAGGTAAAGAGATACTTTAGCAACTTTTGTGGATCCTCTCAGATCCTTTCTAATTTTATCCCTCTTGATTCCTTTATAAATAAGAAAGTCTCCCAGGAGCAAGCTGCTTCTCTAATCAAACCAGTGGAAGAAAAAGAAATAGAGGAAGTTGTTTTTCAGATGCATCCGAATAAATCCCCTGGCCCATATGGTTTTAATGGTCACTTTTTCCAAAGGATGTCGCAAGATACAAGTCCAGTGGTAAAAAATGCAGTATTGGGATTCTTCTCTAGAGGAAAATTGCTGAAGGAAATCAACACCACTCACTTGTGCTTGATTCCTAAAACTTCTTGCTCTTCTATATTGGATGACTATAGGCCTTTTGTATGCACTAATTTTCTCTATAAGATTATCTCCAAAATCTTGGCGAATAGGCTGAAGGTGGTGCTGGAGGTACTAATATTAGACAATCAGAGTGCTTTCTTACAAGGTAGAAGAATTGGTGATAATTTTTCCCTGGTGCAGGAATTAATGAAAGGATATCAAAGGAAAAACAGTCCACCAAATTGTATCCTCAAAGTGGACTTCAAGAAAGCTTTTGACCATGTTGAATGGGATTTTATCCTACAGACTCTAAGATTAATGGGGTTTCCTGACAAGTTTGTCAAGTGGGTGAAAGAGTGTATAACCACTCTTACTTACTCCATACTAGTTAACGATACTCCAATAGAAGTTTTCACGAGTTCAAGGGGCTTAAGACAGGGAGTCCCTATTTCACCATATCTCTTTATCCTCCGTATGGAAGTATTTAGCCAGTTAATCTGAAAAAAAGTTACGAATACTAGGGCCTTCAAATTTCACACTAAATGCAAGAAGGTTGGGCTGATTAACCTATGTTTTGTAGATGATTTACTGCTTTTCTCTAAGGCACAGGCCAATTCTGTCGAGCTGCTCATGTCTAACTTGTCTACCTTTGGAGACCTATTAGGTTTGGAGATTAATCTTAATAAAAGTCAGTTTATCCTAACTGTTGGAGCTAACCCAATGGAGAGCAGAATCTCATAAATAACAGGAATGACTAGAAAACCTACTCCACTAACTTATTTGGGACTTCCTATAACCACCAGAAGAATTCTATTTTCAGAATGTTCCCTTTTGATTAACAAGATTCAGAGGATATTAGGAATGTGGTCCAATCAGGTGCTCTCATATGGAGGGAGGTTATAACTAATCAAAGCGGTACTAAATTCGCTACACATCTATTGGTTTTCAAATATATCACTAGCAAAAGGGGTAATCAAATCCATTGAGAAAATCTTTAGAAGATTCCTATGGGAAACCCTAGTTCAAAAAATCAATTTGCTAAGGTGAAATATCATACAATAGGGCAACTCTGCTTAAGAACCTTTGAAATATTTTCCATGAAAAGAACTCAATATGGATCCGATGACTAAATAGCTATATCCTGAAAGGATCTAGTATTTGGTTTATTTCTATTAAGCCATCTTTCTCTTGGCCTTTGACTCAGTTACCAAAGCTAAGACCTATGCTCTAACCAATAGTTTCATGCAAGGTGGGGTGAAACAACGTTAGTCCGATGTTGTCTTGGGATTACTTCAAAATTTAACCAAGAATTGCATATAGTACAACCTCGAGTTGTTCTCTTTGAGGAGTAAAAAATGAAAATTAAATTCCTAACTAACGAAATCCAATGCAATATAAACTATAAAATGAGGTTTGATTTGATTAACTATCACTAAAATTGCAATAAATTTAAATAAACATAAATGATTTGTTTTTGGTATTTTAAATTTAAAATGAGTGATGAAATGTTAGTGAGTGAAAGGAATGAAAAATACAAGTGATTAATAATGATAAAAACAACCTCTAATTCAACAGCACAGGCAATCATCACTTAAATAGATATGGGAGCTAAACACAATTAACCAAGAGTTAATAATCAAGCCTTTAATCTAACAACCGAGTCACCTCGAATTGTCACAAAAATATTTTCCAAAGTCCCAATCTACTAACTACCACCAGAATAGTAAAATAGAACTAAGGATATTAAAAATCAATACTCAATTATTACTCAATAATTAATAAATCAAAATTATGCCAGCAATCGATATAACTATTCACTAATTCAAGCCACCTTGAATAATTGCCAAATATTTAACAAAATCTCAATATAAAGTCTTGACCTAAAACAAAGCAATGAAAGTGAATCATATTCAACACAATATCAGCCGCTAAACAATAATCCAACCACAAGAATCTTCCAATACAAGATATAATCAATACGTAACTCCAAATAATTAAATAGTTATCCTAAAATTTAGGAATCACTAAATAATTAAATGGGTAGAAAATTAATATAGTATTAAACTCTCCTATAAAAACCCAGCTCCTGCCATAGCCATAGAATCAGAGGATTAGGATGAATTAGCCATGAAATTTCAGGGACGACGCTGTTAACAATGAGCTCGGTGGTCAGCCATGGAAGCTGGAGGATGATGGTTTGGATTTTTTTTAGATGAGGAAGGAAACCAAAACCTAAATCCCCTTTCTCTCTATATCACCCTGATAGGTCCTGATCCTCTTCACGTTTGCGGTTTTCTCATTATTCCCCCAGACCACACATGCCTGCCGCCAGCTCTTCATATTCCCAGACCACGCATGCCTCCACCACGTTTTCCTTGTTTTTTTTCTCTCTCTGCCCAGACGTCACACGCCCCCTCTGTAGCTGGATGTTACAATTTTTATTTCCTAGTTCTTGGTCCACCAACTTGAGCCACACCCTCCTTGTCTCCTTCTGTTTTTTCTGTCTTCTTCCTAGACCCACGCAACCTGTCTATCTTTTAAAACCAACGCATGTTAAAAACCTCCAAACCTTCTATTTATCTACGTGTTTTATTCCTTTTCCAGCTGCTGCGTTTTACACTTCTTGGCTTCTTGCTCCAACATGCATGGGCGTTTTGGCCTTCACGTCTTCGTTTTGCTGGCTCTCCTCAATGTTGCCGTTTTTTTCTCTTATTTTTTAGCTGCTCGTGCGTCGCATTTTAGCTTGGTCTTCCTCTCCAGCGTCATGTGCCTTTTGCTGCCTCCACTGCTGCTTGAGTTTTGCTTCCTTGCCTCAATATGCAACGTTGTTGTTTTCTCTTGTCCTCTGCTGCTGTCCAACGGGTTCCACTCCCTTCTACGTTATCGTTTTTGTCTCTTCTTCAATGTCCCACTGCTAATGTCTAACGTTGTCGTTTTTTTAAGTGATGCTTGTTAGATGGGTCCCTCTTACATGGAGGGACACCATCTTTGAATGGTGAGCATGGTAGGCGCCAACAACGGCGCCT
>JANIIA010000004.1:8617816-8630400 GCA_027478495.1 Erythroxylum alaternifolium | reverse complement strand
TTAACTACCTCCGTCCAATGAAATGAGAATCTCGGAATCCTTAGCATATTCAAAGCACGACTCCACACCACTTTCGTATAGGGGCATTCAAAAAATAAATGATTTCGACTTTTCGAAACTAGTTTACATAACACACATATAGGATCAAAGCTACCATACCATGTATCTTTAGTGCATAAGAGATTTTTTATAGCCAACCACAAAAAGATAGAAGATTTTGGGCACAAGACCTGTCTCCATACAAGCTCATCTCACGGTACTGCTACCAAAGGTGTCCTTGCAAGATGGCGGGCCGATTGGTTGTTGAACTCACCACTAGAGTGTGCAGTCCAAAGTATCTTGTCAGCTCTACTGCATATGGAAACTCCAGTAAGATAAGTATCTAGCATATGTGAGAATCTGATATTGGCCCTTCGTTCCCGTTCTCGAATAACCCAGCACAATGTTGGCTCTGTTGGAATTCGATTTCGGAGAGGGAACAAGTCAGCACGTTCCCATAAAGGGCTGTATGTGGACCAATTGTCAAACCAAAATTTGACCTCTTCACCATTCCCCACCCTTACCTTCATAATAGGATAAATTAACTCTCGTAATTGCAGCATATGTTTGAAAATCCAAGAGTGGTCTCTATGGCTACTAAGTTGCCAAAAACTATGACCACTCAGTCGATAGCTTTGAATCCACTTTACCCACAACTCTTCTCTGTCCACAAATAGTCTCCAAATTCTCTTCATTAGCAATACCCGTTGCATATGTGTGATCGATATTATACCAAGACCCCCTTGTTTCTTCGGTGTCGTAATCTCACTCCATTTAACCTTGGCGCCTTTACTATTGTCATATTTCCCGGTCCATAAAAATGATTTCATTATCCTCTCCATTTCTTTGATCACCTTCTTGGGAAGGACCACATGAGCCGCCCAATGAATATGCATGCTATTTAACACCGATATGATGAGTGTAACTCTCGCTGCTATGGAAAGAAAACGGTTTTGCCACATACATATTTTGGCCTTCAATTTCTCCAATAAAGGCTGAAAATCAGAAAATTTGGGTTTTCCCGATGTGATGGGAACCCCAAATAACGGGATAGAGTATCTTGTAGAGAGCAGCCCACCAACTCAGCCACCCACCCTAGATTCCGTACATCAGCTGACACATAAACCCCACTCTTCCGCAGATTAATCTCCATTCCCGACCACTCCGAGAAAGTAGCCATGCCACTCAGTAAAATCGAAATTACCTGAGGATCAGCCTCGCACAAGAGTATTATGTCATCCGCATAAAGCAAGTGAGTCAACTTGAGCTCACTACATCGATAGTGAAATCGGAACCGTCCATTACACTCCACCAATGTCGAGAGTAAACGAGAAAGCCCCTCCATCGCTAAAGTGAAGAGGTAAGGGGAAAGAGGATCCCCTTGCCTGATCCCTCTAGTGGTATTGAAAGGCAATGAGGGTGTGCCATTGACTAATACACTCATGGTGGTCGTCTGGATGCACTGTTGTAACCACCTTCGGAACTTCGTAGGGATCCCGATCGCTTCTAGGCATTCATCCAAAAAACCCCAACTAACCGTGTCATAAGCTTTGTATAAGTCAATCTTCAGTGCACAGCTCTTTATCTTTTTCCCAGAGTGATACTCCCCCATCAAATCCTGTAATAACAATATATTATCCCCTATGTTCCTGGAGGGCAGAAAAGCGCCCTGGGTCTTCGAAACAACCTGATTCAGCACCTTTTTTAACCGGTCAGCCAATAAGCTTGTAATAATCTTATAAATCGTCGTGCAACAAGAAATAGGTCAGAAATTCGTAACTTGATCTGGGCTCAACTTCTTCGGAATTAGACATACATAGGTCTGATTATTCTCCTTCAGCAATACGCCTCTGTCAAAGAACTCCATGACAGCCTCTGTGACTAGAGCTCCAGTAATGTCCCAAGTCCGTTGAAAGAATCCTGATGTAAAACCATCGGGTCCTGGTGCTTTAGAGCTATAGAGTCGGAAAACTACTTCCTGAATTTGTTGTGCTGTGAAAGGGGCTGTGAGCATCTCAATAATGTCTGGACTAGGGCAATATCGCAGCACATTCTTAACACCAAACCCCGCCCGAGTCTCTTCCGGTCTCCTCATTAGTTTTATATAGAAGCCACGGATGTGTGAAACTAGCTCCAGGTGGGAATGAATTGTATGACCCGCCTCATCCCTCAACTCTGTGATTGTGTTACGATTCCTTCGAGCTAGTACTGAAGCATGAAAAAAACAGTATTTATGTCCCCTTCATTGAGCCACGTTTGACGTGCTTTTTGTCTGATGATGTCTTTTTGTAATTGTAAAGCCTCCTGGTACTGTTTCAAAATGGTCTCCTCCCGTTGTCTCAAGGGAGCATTGGAAGGATCTTCATAACAACGTTGTTGGATATCCTGTAATGATAAGCCCAATGCCTCACCATCTCTTGCTCTGGTTTTGTTGAATTCTTTAATAGCTCTCTTCGCTAATCTCAAATTTGACATAAGTTGAAACTCTTTATGTCCAGAAATAGGCGTGTTCCAAACAAGTTGCAACATTTCCATAAACCCATCCAATTTGAATAAACCATTGAAAAATCGGAATGGAGCCCCACCCTTTACTCCCTCACTCAAATGTTGGATTAATAGAGGAGAATGATCAGATAAAAGGGGTTCACCATAAACCACAGACGCCATAGGATGAGATCTTAGCCAATGCTGGTTCACCATTGCTCTATCAAGTTTTTTCCGCATAAACCCCGACCCCTTTTGTTTATTTTCCCATGTGTAAACTCTGCCCAAGCCACGGAGATCCACCAGATCCGTATTGAGGAGGAGTTGTGTCAGTTCAGATCCAGAACCGGAATGAAAACCTATGCCGCCTTCCACTTCGTCAGCCCTTAGGCAACAGTTGAAATCGCCAAGTACCACCCAAGATGCTTGCATACTGCCAGACATCTCTGTCAACTCTTCCCACAGTGCAGCCCGTTGAAAAGAAAAATTGGAGGCATAAACTACTGTGACCTCTAACTGCATCTGTCCCACTATCCAGCAATGTAGATGGATGTACTGGTCTCCCATTTTGACCACCTGTGCATTCACTACAGTTGTGTCAAACTAGCACATTATTCTGCCATTATAGTGCATAGTATGATTAGTTATACCATCCCACCGAGACCCCAAAAAATCCTTTACCTTCAGAACAGCTCCGCTTTTAATTTTAGTTTCTAATAGACCTACCAAAAAAGGTTTTTTCGCAGCAACGATTGTCTTGATCATTTGTTGCTTGGAAGGGTCATTAAGACCCCTGGTGTTCCATACAAGGATCGTCATTTAAAAGAGACACTCCGGGGAGATGATCCCTTTGTGTTTCTTCTTCTTACTTTTCTTTTTCCCAGTTGATTTTTTTCCGACTCCAATGGAGACCTGACTGACCTCCCCTTTATCCTGATCAGAGTCTGCCTCTTTAGCCACTGACTGACTAGTCTCCTTTATCTCCCCTTCCTCAGAGTCCACGGTATTTCCTGCCCTGTGACTGGGTGGTGTGTCGGCCCCCTTAACCACCGAAATGTGTTGGTCAGGTTCAAGCCTGACCTCTTCTAGACTCCCACCACTGCTAGAAGGTGTTTGCTTTCCATGCACCTATGCCCCATCACCTATATCTTCGGAACCAATAGCAGTATCCATCTCTGGCAATCCATCCTGCGGCTGGCCATTCTCCATATCCCGAGCTCTTGAAACAGGGTGTGCAGTCTGTATGCTTTCATGTGGTCTCACTGGTGACCCAGCATCAACTCGTCCTATACTTGGGTCAGAAGGTAATGTGGTCTGTTTAGCACTGTGTTCCTGCACTTGACCAGCACGCTCCATATTCCTCAAATCTTCCTGCCAACCAGACTGGAGAGTGCGACCTGTAGCCACCCATTGCTGCCGCATCGCTATTGGTTTCCAAGGATAAGTAAGCTTAATTTCGTCTTGAAGCAGCTCACCATGCTCACTTAATCGAAGAATAGCTAACTGGTCTGGAAGAGCCGCAGTCTTAGGCACCTCAATGCAAATTTTGGCATAACCTATACGATCCATTGTCGCGGTCTGAGAGTCCATACTAAGCGGTTTGCCCAAAGCACTGGCTAGGTGGCTCAACCCTTCCATTGTCCAGTATTCCATCGGGAGCCCATGGAATTGAACCCATAACGGTATGCTTTCAATGGCGCCTTTGTCAACATCCAGACCTGGTTTCCATTGTTGAAGAAACAATGGCTGATCCCCTATATGCCATGGACCTTGCTCCAAAATCTCAGACAGACTCGAAGACTCCGAGAATTTAAACAGTAGCGTCCCATCTTCTCTGAGCATGACTTTCTCTAAACCCCTTTTACCCCATCGCGCCTGTGCCCAGGCATTGATTACCGGGAACGCTACCCGTTTGGACCAGAAGAAACCTATCAAAGCATGAGACCATGCGCGAGCCCCAGCTTGCAATAGTTCCAGAGGAGGAGAGACGATTCCATCTTTCAGCATATTCGGATAGTGTTTGAGCTTACCTCGATAGGGCTGAGAGTGGAGTCGATGTTGCCAAGCTCCGCCAGTCTGCAGCGGACGTCGTTGCGCAGAAGGTTCCCCCACCTCTTTCCCTTTTGTCATACGCGATAGAGGCGGAAACTCCTCTATCGCTGATACAGATTCACCCATAGACGAGGAACTTAGCGGCAGGGAGACCAAAGTCGCCAGTCGCCAATGAGGGCAGAAAGACCAGAACACCCTTATCAGAGAAGCTTGTCGTGTCGCAGAAGGAAAACAAAGGGAAGGGCATGTGTGGAATTTCAAATTGGGCGGGAAATTAAAAGGAAGAGAGAAGGCAGAGAAGGAAAAGATGAACTTACCATATCGTAAGTGTTGTAGTGAACTTTTGAGGTTGATCTTTAATACTTTTTTTTTGTGTTCATTTGTCACTTTCAAGCTGTGTGTTAAAGTTATGTACCTGGCTATCGGGACTGGTTTAGCTGCTTTTCTCCGTAAGTATAAACTTAATTAACTCAAGTGGAAACAATATGAAGTTTCGGGCATTGTAGATCAGAAACATGTTCAATTTTGTTTGTTTACAGAGGTGACATGCTGGATGATCACTGAAGAAAGGCAGGCTTCACGAATAAGGAGTTTGTATTTGAAAACTGTACTCAGACAGGAAGTTGGTTTCTTTGATAAGGAAACCAATACTGGAGAAGTTGTTGGAAGAATGTCTGGTGACACAGTTATAATTCAAGAAGCCATGGGCGAGAAGGTATTTACTAAACCTCGAGGGAAGCAGAAACAATATCATATCAAAGGAACTTTAATCCATTAATCCCTTATTTTATTTACTGACTATATCATGCAGGTCGGGAAGTCACTACAGTTGGTATCAACATTCATTGGAGGAGTTATAGTAGCATTAATCAAGGGTTGGCTTCTTACGGTGGTCTTGCTATCATCTATTCCCTTGCTTGTGCTAGCTGGCGCAGTCATGTCCATCATGATGACAAGGATGGCATCTCTGGGACAGAATGCTTATGCAAATGCAGCAAATGTTGTTGAGCAGACGATTGGCTCAATCAGAACAGTAGGTTTACACGGATGGCAGGCTTGAAAGAATAAATTTATTTCATCTTTACGTTTACGCATCTCATCGCTAAGAGTGTAATATATTGCAGGTTCAATCGTTTACAGGGGAGAAAAAAGCCATCAACTGTTACAAGAATTATCTAGTTGCTACTTACAAGTCAAATGTTCGTGAAGGCTTTGCCTCAGGATTAGGTCTTGGATTGGTTATGTCAACAGCATTCTGCACTTATTCCTTGGCAATATGGTTTGGTGCAAAAATGATACTGGAAAAAGGTTACACTGGTGGAAAAGTGTTCAATGTGATTCTTGCTGTGTTGACTGGATCACTGTAAGTTCTTTTCTGAGCCAAATATGTAAAATATCTATGCTGAAATCTTAACATATACTGAATATCATTTCATCCACTAGCATATTCGCTTATTAGTCTCTTGTTGACATTTTAGGTCCCTAGGGCAGGCATCACCCTGCATTACTGCTTTTGTTGCTGGCCAAGCTGCAGCTTATAAGATATTTGAGACCATCAACAGAAATCCAGAGATTGATGCTTATGACATCAAGGGAATGATATTGGAGGACATCCAAGGAAACATAGAATTGAGTGATGTCTATTTCTCTTATCCAGCTAGATCTGATGAACAAATATTTCGTGGGTTTTCACTTTCCATCTCAAGTGGCACAACTGCAGCTTTAGTTGGTCAAAGTGGAAGTGGGAAGTCAACAGTCATCAGTCTGATAGAGAGATTTTATGATCCACAATACGGTCAAATTCTTATAGATGGCATTAATCTCAAAGAATTTCAACTTAGGTGGATCAGACAGAAAATTGGTCTTGTTAGTCAAGAACCAGTTTTGTTCAAATCAAGTATCAAGGACAATATTGCTTATGGAAAGGACGACGCAACCCCTGAAGAGATGAGAGCTGCCTTGGAACTTGCTAATGCTGCCCAATTCATTGACAAACTGCCTCAGGTGCTTGTGATTTCTTATAAATTTGTAGATTGATGCCTCAGTTTTAAAGGGTTGCTTATTTCGTTTGGATATATCCTTCCCTTTGTGTTCAGGGACTAGACACCATGGTAGGTGAGCACGGTACTCAACTCTCTGGTGGACAGAAGCAGAGGGTTGCAATAGCTAGAGCAATTATAAAAGATCCACGGATACTACTTTTAGATGAAGCTACAAGTTCACTAGATGCAGAATCAGAAAGGACAGTGCAGAAAGCATTGGACAGAATCGTGGTCAATCGAACAACTGTAATTGTTGCCCATCGATTAAGCACCGTAAGAAATGCCGACATGATTGCAGTCATTTACCGGGGAAAGATGGTTGAAAAAGGTTCCTATATCTCAACCAACACTGTTAAAATTGCTAAGAAATTCCAAAATTGATTCTTCCAATGAAATAGTACAATTTAAGCTAGTTGGAAAAGAAATCGACTTTTTTTTTTCTGGTTTTGAAATACAAGATGACGAAATAAACTTGACGAAAACCTGCGAACTTGATCCCATTTGGTTAGGTTCCCATTTGGAGCTAATCAAGAATCCTGAGGGAGCATATTCCCAGCTTGTACGCTTGCAAGAGGCTAACGAGGAATTAAAACGGGCAGCAGAAGATCACAGGAAATCAAATGTTACTTCGGAATCCTTCAGACAGTCGAGTCACAGTTTTACAGTAGAAGGAACCCTGAGTCAAGGTCAGCGATCATCCGAGGTAGGGAATGGCAGTGGACATTCGTTCTCAGTCTCAATTGTTAAACCTACTAGAGTTAGTATCCACCACGAGACTCGAGAATTTGATAATCTACCAGAAGAAACAACCCCAAATGTCCCACTTCGCCGCCTTGCAGCTCTGAATAAGGCAGAATTTCCAGTGCTTCTCACTGGAACGATAGTTGCTATGATCAATGGGGTGATATTTCCAATTTTTGGTTTGCTTCTCTCCAAAGTGACTAAGACATTTTACGAAACACCTCATGAGTTGCGGAGGGATTCCAAGTTCTTGTCATCAATGATTTTGATTCTTGCTGTAATATCCTTCATCGTATATCCATGGCAATCGTGCCTATTTGCTGTTGCTGGTGGCAATTTAATCCAGCGAATTCGTTGTATGTGCTTTGAGAAGATAGTCCACATGGAGATCGCCTGGTTTGATGAACCTGAGCACTCAAGCGGCTTAATTGGTGCTAAACTCTCAGCAGATGCAGCCGCAGCTCGTGCTTTAATCGGGGACACTCTAGCTCAGATGGTTCAAAACATTACTTCTGCAAAAGCAGGTTTAATCATTGCATTTTCCGCAAGCTGGCAAATGTCAATTATTGTCCTTGTTTTACTTCCTCCAATAGCAATCAATGGATTTCTTCAAGTAAAGTTCTTGAAAGGATTTAGTGGAAGTGCACAGGTACGACCTGAAGCTGCTATTAGTTCCTCATTATATACTGTAGGTTCTATTTGACACAAAGATGAATGGTTGCAGAAAATGTATGAGGAAGGAAGTCAAGTTGCAGCAGACGCAATTGCGAGTATACGAACTATCGCATCTTTTTGTGCGGAAAAGAAGGTGATAGAACTATACAAACGTAAATGTGAAGGCCCTATAATTACAGGAATCAGGCATGGTCTGTTCACCGGATTAGGATTTGGATTATCATTCTTCATACTGCTTTCAATGTATGCAGCCATTTTCTACGCAGCAGGGCAACTCGTTACCAACAGAAAAACCACATTCCAAGATTTTTTTCAGGTGGGAAAATGCACATTGTCCATGGGTGTTTAGAGCTCAGATAATCATATATGATCAAATGGGACAAATTACGTGCTTCTACTGTTTCAGGTGTTTTTTGCTTTAATTATGGCAGCGACTGCAATTTCTCAATATAGCTCCTTTGCTCCTGATTCTACCAAAACAAAGACCGCTGCTGCCTCCATGTTCGCAATTTTAGACGGGAACTCCAAAATTGAGTCGAGTAACCAGTCAGGAACGACGTTAGGCCATGTAAGAGGAGAGGTTGAAATTAGACATGTAAGCTTCAAGTATCCATCTAGACCGGAAGTTCAAATTTTTCGAGATTTCAGTTTGGTTATTCATTCCGGGAAGGTGATTATTCTCAAATTTTATTTTATCAACATAAAAATGAGAAAACGACTTTTATATGTATCTATTAACTTCCAAGTCAAATTCTAAGTTGCTAATCTATTGATCTTTATTCTTTGAGACTGTTGCATTAGTTGGAGAAAGTGGAAGTGGGAAATCGACTGTAATTGCATTGCTACAAAGATTTTATGATCCAGATTTAGGACACATAACCATTGATGGAATCGAAATTACGAAGTTCCAGATTAAGTGGTTAAGACAGCAAATGGGCTTAGTAAGCCAAGAACCTATTTTGTTCAATGATACAATCCGAGCCAACATTGCATATGGAAAAGGAGGAAATGCAACTGAAGCTGAACTGCTAGCTGCATCAGAATTGGCCAATGCGCACCAATTCGTCAGTAGTTTACAACAGGTTTGCCTACAAGACTTCATTATCCTCTATACCATTAATCGCATAGTTTAATATACTACCTGGAACTGAATGCTTCATTGTTAGGCTGACTTCTTGCAAAAACTGTAAACAAACGCAGGGATACGACACCTTAGTAGGAGAGCGGGGAATTCAGTTATCTGGGGGGCAGAAACAAAGAATAGCCATTGCCAGAGCTATTGTGAAAGATCCAAAAATATTATTGTTGGACGAGGCAATCAGTGCATTAGATGCAGAATCTGAAAGAGTGGTCCAAGATGCCTTGGACAGAGTTAGGGTAAACAGAACAACAGTGGTTGTAGCACATAGATTATCGACCATTAAAAATGCAGATGTTATTGCTGTGGTTAAAGATTGAATAATTGTAGAGGAAGGAAAGCATGAGAGTTTGATCAAAATCAAGGATGGATTTTATCCCTCCATGGTTACACTTCAAATGAGCGCTTCAAGTTGAAGATTGATTAAGTATTTTTAGTGTTACAACAGAGTCCCAAGTTATTTGTAAACCGAAAGTAGTGTTGATTATATGAACAATTAAAAATATATTGTGTAATAGACAAATCATAAATCAACTTCAACCTGATTTTCTTAATAATCTTTTTAAACGGTATCTCATTGTACGTGTTCTTTTATTTCACTATTTTTATTTTCTTCTTGATGCTTTTTTAACATGCGTTGGTTCTTTCTTCCCGATTCTTGTTTAGAATTTGCGTTGGTTCTTTCTTCCCGATTCTTGTTTTGAATTTCTTGGGCTTCTTTTGTCTCTTATGTTATTATCTGATTTATAAAACTATATTCGTTTGGTTTAAAAGAACACAAAACCTTTTCTTATTTATTTTGTCAATGTTAATCTTTTATGATATGTACTCTCTATTTGTCATATTGGTGGATCATATATACTTCAGAAGTTAGACGATTGAAATGAGACTTAGTAAGGAGTGTTCTTAAGCCATGAATACCTTACCAAGTGACCCTGCTCATCTTTCTTCTACCCTTTCTATTGCCAATCTCCCTTCTTATGTTAAACGTACTCTTTCCAATAAAATAGAAAATTACCAATCTTCCTGCAGAAACCGTATTTCTGATACTTCATTACTTTTGCTTAGTCCCTATAGTATGTACTCTTGTGACCACTATTGGACAAGAAGTATAAGAGCTATTCTCTTTACCCATTGTCCAAAAGTGAAAGAAATCATCCAAAGTTCCCGTCTAGAGTAGTGTGATCCAAAAGCTATTAATGCATAACAATATGTGAAGCTAGAGATTCCAAAGGACCTCATCTCTCTTTGTAGAGAGAAAAATCATACTCATCTTCACATTGGAGCTATTCGTCTTGTTCTTACCCTTTATGGAAGAAAATTCCTACTACAGTCAAGATATTCCTTCTTGACACTGCCGATACTACGTATCAAAATGCTCTAATTGATACTCTGCTGACAACCCTCAACAATTAAAGTGTTATCCTCACTATAGCCCCTAATTTCAATATCAAGCTGGACGATCCTACTTTGTCTGAACAACTTCAAGTACAGATCCAAATTACTGGAGCAAAACAAGATCCTACAGCCATTATGGCCACTCTATACCATCGGATGATCTACTGACTGCAAAATCACACCATAGATCTCATTTCCCCACTCCACTTCAGATGCCTTGTACATGGTAGTAGATAGAGCTGATGATCAAACTACCATCATTCAGATCCCGAAGTGGCTACCATCAACGAAGCTAGCAAAATTGATGCCGACTGAATGGATCACTAATTACCAAAGAATGTTCCATACTCCTCATAGGTATTCCTTTCATACCATCACTCCTCCTATACTGAAGACCTTATAAGATGTAACTGTGAAATCCATTTACACCAAACCCAATGAAGATCAACCTAGACCTTCAACAACATTTGGTCTTATATTAATGCTTTAACCATTGTTCTCACATACAGAAGGCAAATCTGACACCATCCAATCCATTACTTCAAACCTGATGGAGAACCTGTTTATGTTGTCCATCATCGTGGACATTTTATCTAGGATGTCATTCCCTCCATGTATGATCCAGATTGTGAAATATGTCTAAATCCAAAATTAGATAGTGATGATGATGAGCTTTATAATTGGCGTTGACTAATGAAGAAGAAGAAAAAAGAAATTCATTGTTATTAACTGACTTAACAATTCTGTTCTAAACATTAGGATCATGATCATGATTCTAAGCCCTGGATTCAGACTAAAAACCCAAGACCAAGACCTAGAAATCTTCTAGAGCTACTCAAAGCTATTGACAAGGAACATTTGATCCATCTAGAGTCAATCTCTAACAAACCTCAGCCAGTGATTCCTGTTACTCCAACATTTCCTCTTATCCCTTGCATGATGGTTAAACTATATGAGGTAGACTTTCCTCCATTGGAACGTCACACTGATAACAATCATAAGGTTATCTCTAAACCTTATATTTGTGCTATAGGAATAAAGTCTTATGGAACTATGACATCTAATCCTGTTGATGAAACTCTCATCTGGCACACTAATAATGTTGTAAACGGATTGATACCAAACTTGATGGGTTGAGTAAACAAATGTAGACCGCTTACCAAGAAGCTAATACACTCTTTGCACAGATCCATTCATTGTATAAATCTTACAAAGATCAAATGGTCTAACTTAATGTAGATCTTCGACGATATGTTGACACTTAGTATTTTGGCCCTGACTTTACTCTCAAAGAATAAGAACTTAGAAAGGTGAAATAAGTCCTTTAATGAATGGAAGCTTATATGCAAAAAGAATAGTTTAAAACTATTTATAGAGCTTACCCCACACCATTTCCTGTTGTCCAACCTATTTATCCTACTTCAACAGTTATCCAACCCTTCTATTCTTCACTAATATATCATGAAGCTACTAATAATGAAAATGTATTCAAAATGAATTATCCTTTGATCAGACAGTACATCTATCATGCCACCACTAAACCCAAATCAACCAAATCCTCAAAACCTAAACTAGAAAAGTCCTCTAAGCCATCACCTTCATATACTAAACTAACCGATCCATGGAATAAACCTTTATAGTTTCACACTCCACCTTCTTCTCCACCTAAACCTTAACCTTCCTCCTCTATTGGGAAAGAAAAAGCTCCTCAATCAAAGTTCATCACAACTTTTGCACTAGTATCCATTCCTGAAATATCTGATAAAGAATGTCCTTATGTGCATTCTAGCATATCTAAGCAATCTTCTAAAATATCTGAACCATCTTTCGATGAATCTGAACAATTTGTTAATTTATTTGAGCTAAGCTTGCTGGCCCCACCCGGGCGAGTCACGGGCCCGACGTCCTACGTGACATCTGGACGCATGTCCCACGAGAGAGGAATTCCCCACCAGGTCAAACTTAAACAAAACAAATTCGTTTAACCTACCTCCGAACAAAATCCGAGGTAGATC
>JANIIA010000004.1:8594577-8611181 GCA_027478495.1 Erythroxylum alaternifolium | reverse complement strand
TTGTTTAGTTTGAGGAGTGGTAAAGTGGTAGAAGGTGTGGTTCCTAAAGAGAAGGAAGTTAAGATAAATGAAACCAAGGATGCTGAAATTGTGAATTTGGATAAAGAAGCAGAGCCTAAAGAAACCGAACCAAAGAAAGAGTCTTCACCAATTCCAAAATTTTCCTTTATGCCACCTATGCCATACCCCTAAAAGGTAAGGAAGAAGCATGATGATTCCAAATTTCATAAATTCCTTGACCTTTTCAAGAAGATCCAAATCAACATCCCTTTTGCTAAAGCACTTGCTGAGATGCCTACTTACACTAAGTTCTTGAAGGAAATCATCTCCAACAAAAAGAAGCTGGATAATTTTCCAACGGTAGCCTTAACTGAGGAGTGTAGTTTTATTTTACGAAATAAATTACCCCCTAAGTTAAAGGATCTAGGGAGTTTCACTATTCCTTGTCACTTTGGTGTAATGTTTTTCAATGCTTACGTGACCTAGGTGCAAGTATTAATCTTATTCCTTTGTCTTTCTATAACAGGCTTGAAATTGGTTAACTCAAACCAACTACAATTTTATTGCAACTTGCTGATAGATCAATTCGATACCCTATTGGTATAGTTGAAGACCTACTAGTAAAAGTTTGTAAGCTTATAATTCCAACTAATTTTGTTATACTTGAGATGGTGTTTGATATCCAGGTTCCTATAAACTTAGGAAGACCATTCTTAGCTACTAGTAGAGCGTTGATTGACGTCCTGAATGGTAAGCTGACCTTGAGAGTTGGTGATGTGGAAGAGGTGTTTAACATTTTCAAAGTTTTAAAGGGACCCTTTTTTGATGAAGTCATATATAGGATAGATGTAATTAATTCTCTTACACTTAAATCAATTCCCAAATTAATCTATGATGATGCTTTAAAGACATGCCTAGCTTAATAAATAAGGGAGAATGAATTGGATGATGAGTTAATGGACTATATATATAGATTGCAAGGTGATGGTTTTAGGTATAGACCCCAAATTTAATAATTGGGCCTTCCTAAACCTAAATTGTTACCTTCCATATTAAGCCCACTGAAACCTAAATTAAAACAACTTCCAATTCATTTAAGGTATGCATTCTTAGGAGAATCAAATACATATCCAGTTATTATTTCTTCTTCTTTGAATTCCTCTCAAGAAGAGAAGTTATTAAGGGTGCTGCTATGTGAATATAAATCAGCTATTACATGGAATATTACTGACACAAAGGGAATTAGCCCTTCTATTTCTGTTCACAAGATTTTAATAGAGGAAAACCACAAACTTAGTATGGAAAATCAGAGGAGACTCAATCCTAACATGAAGGAAGTTGTGTGATCTGAGGTACTTAAGTTACTTGATGCAGGAATTTTCTATCATATTTCTGATAGCTTTTGGATAAGTCCTGTGCAGGTGGTACCAAAGAAAGGTGGCATGACTGTCATCTTTAATGATAGTATTGAGTTAATTTCACTAGGGCTGTGACAGGGTGGTGGGCTTGTATAGATTATAAGAAATTAAATGCAGTAATTAGAAAAGATCACTTCCCTCTCCCTTTTATTGACCAAATATTGGAAAGATTAGCAGGGCATGATTATTACTACTTTTTAGATGGTTATTCAGGGTATAACCAAATTCCCATAGCCCTAGAGGATCAGGAGAAGACCACCTTCACTTGTCCCTATGGTACATTCGCGTATCGTAGGATGCCCTCTGGTTTGTGCAATACTCCTGCCACTTTCCAACGTTGCATGATGTCCATATTCTCTGACATGGTAGAGAATATAATAGGGGTATTTATGGACGACTTTTCTATTTTTGGTTATTCTTTTGATGCATGTTTGTTTAATCTAGAACAGGATCTACAGAGATGTGAAGGAACCAATCTTATGCTAAATTGGGAAAAGTGTTATTTTATGGTACAAGAAGGGATCGTCCTAAGCCACAAAATTTCAAATAATGGAATAGAGGTGGATCCAAAAAAAATCAAAATGATCAATAAATTACCACCCCCAATTCAATTAGAGCAATAAAGAGTTTTCTTGGGTATGCATGGTTTTATAGAAGATTTATTAAAGATTTTTAAGTCCTTATGTGCTTTGTTGCAAAAGGAAGCCCCTTTTAAATTTACTGATGAATGTCTTGATGCTTTCAATAAATTGAAAAAGAAACTTACCTCAGCCCCTATAATGGCCGCACCGAATTGGAATCTCCCTTTTAAGCTTATGTGTGATGCTAGTGATTATACACTTAGGGCTGTCTTAGGACAAAAATAGGATAAGAAACTACATGTCATTTATTATACTAGAAAAGTTCTTAATGATGCTCAAATCAATTATGCTACTACAAAGAAAGAATTGCTAGCAGTAGTTTTTGCATTTTATAAATTTAGATATTATCTTGTTGGGTCCAAAGTCATTGTTTACACCGACCATTCCACCTTGAACTATTTGCTTACAAAAAAAGATGCCAAACCAAGGTTGATCAGATGGATTTTACTCCTGTAGGAATTTGATTTGCAAATTAGAGACAAGAAGGGATCTGAAAATTCAATAGCTAATCATCTTTCATGACTTGAGCAAGGTGACAAGATAGGAATTGAACCGATTAATGATGCCTTTCCTGATGAGAATCTGTGGTCTGTTAAGAAAAATGTTCCTTGGTTTGCTGATCATGTTAATTTTCTAGTGTCTAACATTATTCTTAGTGATTATTCATAACATAAGAGAAGGAAATTCTTATCTAATGTGAAGAATTACTTTTGGAAAGACCCGTTGCTTTTTAAAAGGTGTACTGATGGAATAATTAGAAAATGTATACCTAATGAGGAGATGCAGTCAGTACTATATCATTGTCATGTTTCTTCTTATGGCGGACACCACGATGTTAACAAAATGGCGGCAAAGGTTTTACAATCTGGATTTTATTAGCCTACTCTTTTTAAGGATGCTAAAACTTTTGTTATGACATGTGATAAGTGCCAAAGAACAGGGAACATCAGTAGGAAGCACGAGATGCCTTAGTTAGGGATTTTAAAGGTTGAACTCTTTGATGTATGGGCTTTGGCCTTTATGGGACCGTTTCCAATATCCTTTGGTAATGAATACATATTTGTGGCGGTTAATTATGTATCCAAATGGGTGGAAGCCATAACTTTGTCAAACAACATTGGAGCTAGTGTTGTGAAATTTGTTAAGAAGCACATATTTTCAAGATTTGGAGGTCCAAAAGTTATAATTAGTGACAATGGGGTGCATTTTCTGAATCATTAATTTAAATCTCTTTTGGCAAAATATGGGTGCCATTTTAAGTTTGGAACCACTTACTACCTCCAAACTAGTGGACAAGTTAAGATGTCAAATAGGGAAATCAAGCAAATTTTGGAGAAAACTATTAATAACTCAAGAAAAGATTGCGCATTGAAGCTTGATAATATTCTTTGGGCGTACAGGACAGCCTATAAGACTCCCCTGGGCATGTCCCCGGACAGGTTAGTCTTTGGGAAATCTTGCCATCTTTTGATTGAAATTGAGCACAAGGCATTATGGGCAATCCGGAAGTTGAACTATGATTTCAAAGAAGCTGGACAGAGGAGGCTGATGGAGTTGAATGAACTAGATGAATTTCACCTAGATGCTTTTAAAAATGCTCGAATATACAAGGAGAGAACCAAAGCTTTTCACAACAAGCATATCCTTAGGCGAGAATTCAAACCTGGTCAAAAAGTTTTGCTATTTAACTTTTGTTTAAAATTATTTCTAGAGAAATTGCAGTCAAGATGGTCTGGACCTTTCGAGGTGACCAAGTTAACATGGAGCCATGGAGATTGGAAGGTATGAACAAAAGCCCTGTGGTCAATGGGCAACGACTCAAGCACTATTTTAAGGGAGAGATGGTTGGATATATTTCTACCATTACTTGCTAAAATTAACATCATGTTGGCCTAGTCCAGCTGAGGACATTAAATTTAGCGCTTGTTGGTAGGCAACCCAATATTTCTAACTCTTTTTGTTATTCTATTAATTTCATTTTCTTTTCATATCTTCTTATTCTAGTTTATTGTGTGTTGCATAGGGTTAGTGTTTATGAGACATCCCAATTACACCTCCCAATATCATGAGGAATAGCGTGATCATGACTCACCAATTCTAGAGGTAAAACCCATGTTAAGTGTGGGGGAGGTAAATTGCAAAGTCTCTTTATTTCATTCAATACTTTTACTATTTTCATTCATACATCATGTATATAGTCTTATGGTATCATTGAGTAGTTAGAAGGGGCAAAATAAGAGTGAACTAAGTGAGATGGCCATAGAGTCACAGAGAAGGTCTGTTCATGTTCACTCAACGAACTCAAAAATATCAGCGAAGCTCAAAAAATAGAGAAGCTCCGTTTAGTGGACATTAAGTCTGCCCAACGGACTCAGCAATCTCACTGTAACTAAGGAAACTCGAGAATGTTTGTCTAACAGACATTACTTGTACTCACTTTTAAAACTTATTTTCCCTATTCTTTCCCACACTCTTCCCCTCATTTTCTTCTCCCAACCTTCACACCCTTCACCTTCTTGCCCAGATTTCCCTAACTTTTCTTCTCTTCTTTTCTTCTTCACTTCCTTTCGACAGCACCACCCCACCACATTCCAACCTACCCAAACCCTAGTCTCCTAAATCGTCCCTTGGTTGCTCTCTTTTGTCACAATATTGCCACCACAACTCCTGTTCATGATTTGGGGAGATTATCTACAATCTTCACTTCGATTTGGAATAGGTAAGTGTTTTTTCACAACTATGGGTGAAAGTGTGCATAACATTTATGATTGATGCTCGAAATCTATACGATTGTGGTGGTTGAGAATTTATATTGAGATTGAGATTGTTATTGACAGTGGGCTTATGTTAAGATTGCTAATTTGTGTTTGTGTTGAAATTACTGGGTTGTGTTTGTGTCAAGACTACTGGGTTGTGTTTGTGTCGAGACTGCTGGGTTATAGTTAAATTGTGATTGAGCTTGTGGTTGAGCTTGTAATTGTTTTAGTTCTGTGTTGTCACGATTGATTTTGTGGTGGAGAATTGTTGAATGGTTGTTGCGGATTGAGCTATGTTTTGTTGAGATTATAACTAATTATGTGGCTATCATTCAATGTCACGTATTAAGCAAATTGCAAGGAAGAGCACTGCTCAATCTTTCAGAGCTACTAGGGGTAAAAATTTGGTCGCAGAAGCAGAGGAACCTGATTTTGATCAAGCTATGTTCATCAATAAACAATGTGCAGCTTGGTTCAACAAGAAAAAGAACAACAAATTTGTGATCGAAGTCTTAGTTGAAGCGAGTATTGATGAAGCATATAAGAATGTGACACTCTTAAGCCAAAATTCACACTTCAAGAACCTGACATACAATTGATGTTCTGGAAGTGCCTACAATACCACTCTCCAATGATGGGCGTGCTCCTTATTTGTTTACAAAAATGTTATCGATAAAGATAAGCATGAAACTATCCAATAATAGTTTGAACACCCTATTCATTAGCTTAATGAAAGTTGTTGGAGTGTTGGTAAGACAAAATGACATTACTAGGAATTCGTAATGGCTATAGCAAATCTTAAAGGTTATTTTAGGTATATCATGTCTTCTGATCCTCAATTGATGATATCCAGACCTTAGGTTGATTTTAGAAAAATACTTAGCACCATGACGTTAATCAAACATATTGTTGATTTGGGGTAATGGATACTTGTTATAGAAGGTCATATTATTCAACTACCTTTATTCAATACACAATTAGAGAGAATTGTCCCTTTTTTTTGACAAACAGTATTGGTGCAACCTTTGGTGATGTGCTAGCCTTCATATAGCCCTTATTTAATCAGTTTTGCAACTGTTCTTTTAATTCCTTTAAGGTTGCAGGTGCCATTCTGTATGGAGATATAAAATTAGAGTTATACTAGGTAAGAAATCAATGCAGAACTCGATATCTTTGTTTAGAGGTAGCCCTATTAACTCTTTAGGAAATACATTTGTAAACTTCTTACTAGAGAATTTTGGAGGCTGATAATTTCTACAGAACTATCCCTAATTGTGACTAAGAACCTCTTAACACCCCTATTTAAACATCTTATTGGCCACTAATTTTGAAACTATATTGGATGGGATGGTCCTCTTATCTACTCAAAGGTAAACTCTACCTCACCCGAATTTGAAACATCACTTTTTTCTCTCTATAATCTAGGGTGACATAATGCCTAACAACATGTCCATCCTTAATATTACATCAAAATTCATAACGGGTAGCACCATATGATTCACTGCCAATATCCTACCATAAATCTTTTTCCACAAAACACAAGTAATAAACTGAATTCACCTTTATGGCATCACTAAGAGGTAAGGATACAGACAAAGATACTTCCATCCAGTTTGGTCAATAAAATCTGCAAGCACACAAAATCGTTTCTAGTACCTACAAATCAAGTATTCCAAGGTCGTATCCCACAAGGACTAAGATAGTCACTACTGAATTAATCCTAATTACTTCAACCAAAATAATAAGAAAATTAAAAGATGATTGGATTAGAGCAAACAATAAATTGTAAAGACTTTAAATAAACAAACAAGGTAAATAAGATGATTTAGACTTAGGGCTTTGGGGTTCACCAATTTAAGAGATTGATCGATAAATTATGGAATTGATTGAATGATGAGTTATAATAAAAATTGCACAAATTCACTTATATTCTCTCTCAAGACATATAAGAATATCTAACTAATTGATTACCATCTCTTAATGCAAAACCTAGCTAGTCAAATTCATTATGAACAAGCAACCATAAGTTATCACACTAGTCCAGGATATCTCTATCTCTAAATCTAATGTGAATGTCTTCCTAGTGCACAAATCATACTTCACCTCTCAGTCCAACATATGATTCCTAAGGTTGCATCTATAGTGATCAAGCATAGAAACAACAATAAAGTTCAAGAAAGATAAATATAACCTAAGAACTTTCATTCAACAGCAATCAATCAATATAACATAAATCAATCCTCAAAATAGGCTACATCCCTAACCCTAAATGAGGTGTAGTTCCAGAACATAATGAAAAAATCCAAACAAATAAAGATAATTAACATCCAAGAGAAGGGTAGAGAGAGAAGATTGAGAGAATATAAAACAAGCTTGCTTCCAATATTTGATTCAATCCTCCTTCTTCCTCTTCTTTGCCTCTTTTGGGTGCCTCCTTTGTGTGCTGCCTCATTTTCAGTGCCAAAACCCCTCTTTTGGTCTTAAAAATGAGAATTTATAGTGTCTTGGGGGCAAAGAAACCTAGTTTTTGCCAAATAGGGAAATAGGATCATAAAGTGCCGTCAAAGTCCGTTAGGCAGACCCTCATGTCCGTTGGGCATAAATTTTCTATCCTCCGGAGCAAATTTGGCCAGAAAATGTCCAATAAGTAGATTTCATGTCTTATGGGTGGACTTTTTTGGGTTTTCAGCTTTCCATTTCCACTCATACCCATTTGTAGGGACATTATGTCCCCTGGGCAGACATAACACTAGACATCTATAGAAATGTGCAATTTTTAGATGATAGCATCTCTCTTTGGGGTCTTCACAGAAGTTGTAGAACTTAGAGTCCTCTTCGAAAGTGTACTTGAATGGCCTTAATCTGACATCCACAACGAAAGTTATGCCTCTTGCCCCAAAATCTATCCATTTGCACCTATTAAGTAATAAAGTTGAAATGTATGAGAATTAACCAAATAAAGCTCAAAATTCAAATATAGATAAGTCAAATTAGTTCCAATTCATCCCAAAATCATATATAAATAATTTGACTTATCCAATTCGCCCACACTTAAACTATTGTTTGTCCCCAAGTAAAAACAAAAGAAAACTAACTACTAAATTTGCAAACAAGTTATTGATTCCACTTTCGTAGGTGTACGGTGGCATTTAGCATATGCCATAAGCCTTTAAACCACTATGCGTCCACAATGAAGGAGTTATAGTCTTTTAAGGGTTTACTTAAAATGAACGATACCCACAAACATTTTCTTTCCATCAGTCTACACCTAATCATCATCACAACTCAATCTAATAAGTTGAAAGTATTCTAGGTAAGAATTGAAATATAGACGTAAGCCCACGTAATACTTCATAAATTAGATCACAAACTAAGTAACAATAAGACATCATAATGCTTCAATTAATCAAAATCACATGCCATGAATGAAGTCTCTCATAAAGCATTCACTTTCACATTGGAGTGTTTAAGGGTGACTCTCAATCATCTTCTAATGTATGCCTCTTACCATAAGCTTGTATCTTTTCTGCTTCACTACTACCATCTATCGTATATCCATGAATCAAAAAGATCTTTGTTCCTTTAGTTGTAATAGGGCTAAGGGGTAAAGTAGGCTAAGAAAGAAAGGATAGGAATTTAAACATTCAGTAATTAGTAGAATAGAAACTACAAATATTACAATCATCATTGACAAAATTTAATGAGAAATTGCCCCATAACCATAATACTTAGGAAACTCCACCAACTCTATTATCAAATTTTCCATCACTCTTTCACCTTGGAATCTGAAGTGAACATGCCCAACTTTTCAAAAACACCATTTACATGCTAGTTTTCTTTTCTTTCCTTTTCTTTTTTCTTTTTTTATTTTTTATTTAGCATGCTCCTTCAATTTTTGAAGAAAATACCACCACACTTCTTCCTTTGTATACCTATCAATAAGAATTGAATGCACAACATTTATAGCCCTACTAACCATCAAACAAGGGTAAATTTGTTTTTCTTGGTTCAAGGTTCTTTGGAACATGTTTACAAAGAAAAAGACTCAAATACAATCAATAGGCACAAAGGGTTCACTAAGGGATTGATATATAAAAAAGGTTGCCTATTTGGCTCAAGCTCAATGCTAGTGCCTTTTATCACTTTCATGAACATACCATAGTATGATTATATAACCTTGAAAAGATGCAATGCAAGTTCTAGAGGTAAACATACATAGAAGAGAAAATTATATCACTCACAAGAAAAATAGGATTGGGTACATTCCTTTAGGCTTAAAATAACTCACTTGGTGATGTTTACTTATTCAATCAACTTAACATTATAAAATCTAATTGTGACAAGGTATATAATCAATTCAGTAATATTATGTATCTTATTCAAGATCAATCTTACCCATAATACAATTAACTCATTAAATTGAATTATAATGACAATTAGAACGTGAAAGATGTATAAGTATGCAAACATGCCTGATGAAAAATATGCAAAATTAGTTAATGCAAAACTACACATAACAAAGGTTAATTTATTTGTTTTTTTGTTTTTAATGGAAATTGTAAGATAATTCAATGCAAAATAATGCATACAAAGCCATCAATTTACCCTCCCCAAAACTTAGAATCAACATTGTCCTCAATATTGGGTAAGATAAAAAAAAGAATAATGTAAAGAATGGAATAAGGAGTAAGGGTAAAGAAACTCCCTGAAGTAACAGATTGCATTGTTAAGAAACCAAATTCCTCACTTTGTTTTCCTATCTCCTATTAAGCGATATATGAAAAAATTATGAAGATAGAACAAAATAGCACTGAAGTTATCCTTACAATTTTCCAAAACAAAATAAAACATAGGGTGAGATTAAAATAAAGTGCGAATCTAAATGCATGAAAGTTAAAATGCAAATGCAGTCTTATGATCCTATAGTTGAATGAAAATAGTATAAAAGTATTAAATGAAATAATGAGACATTACAACTTACCTCCCTCACACTTAACATGGGCCTTACCTTTAGGATCGATTAGTCGTGACTAAGCTATTGCTCATGCTAATAGGAGGTGTCATTAGGATGTCTCATAAACATTGGTCGTATGCAACACATATTGGGTTGCCTCCCAATAAGCGCCAAATTTGATGTCCTTCGCTAGACTAGGCCACCATGATATTAATTTTGGAATATGATGGTGTAAATATATCCTACCATCTCTCCTTTAAAATAGTGCTTAATTCATTACCCATTGACCATAAAGGGCTTTTGTTCATCCCTTCCAATCTCCACGACTCCATGTGGGTATACATTGGTCACCCCTAAAGGTCTAAACCATCTTAACTGTAATTTCCCTGGAAATAATTTAAAACGAGAGTTAAATCGCAAAACCTTTTGACTAGGTTTGAATTCTTGCCAACGGATGTGCTTATGATGGAAAGCCTTAGTTCTCTCCTTATATATTTGAGCATTCTAAAATGCATCTAGGCGGAATTCATCAAATTCATTTAACTCCATCAGTCCCCTCTGATTTTCCACACTAGGTTTGTGGTTTTTCCTCTATTAAAATCTTGTGAACACAAACAGAACACATAACACCCTTAATAACTTCTCTTCTTGAGAGGAATTCAAAGAAGAAGAAATAATAACCGGATATGTTTTTGATTATCCTCAGAATGTATACCTCAAATGAATTGGAAGTTGTTTTAATTCAGGTTTCGGTGGGCTTAATATGGAAGGTAACAATTTAGGTTTAGGAGGGCCCAATTCTTCAATTTGGGGTCTATACTTAAAACCATTACCTTGCAATCTATACGTATAGTCCACTAACTCATCATCCAATTCATTCTCATCTATTCCTAAAGATAGGCATGTCTCTAAAGCATCATCATAAATTAATTTAGGAGTGGATATAAGTATAAGAGAATCAATTACATCTATCCTATAGGTGACTTCATTGAAAGAGGGTCCCTTTAAAACTTTGAAAATGTTAAACATCTCTTCCTCATTACCAACTCTCAAGTTTAGCTTACCATCCGAGACGTCAATTAATGCTCCACTAATGGCTAAGAATGGTCTTCCTAAAATTATAGGAACCTAAATATTGAAATCCATCTCAAGTATAACAAAGTTAGTTGGAATTATAAGCTTACCAACTTTTACTAGTAGGTCCTTAACTATACCAATAGGGTATTGAATTGATCTATCAGCAAGTTGTAATGAAATTGTAGTTAGTTTGAGTTCACCAATTCTAAGCCTATTATAGAGAGACAAGGGAATAAGATTAATACTTGCACCTAGGTCATATAAGCATTGAAAAACATTAACAGAACCAAAATGATAAAGGATAGTGAAACTCCATAGATCCTTTAATTTTGGGGGTAGTTTATTTTGTAAAATACACTACACTCCTCAATTAACACTATCGTCACATAATTGTCCAGCTTGTTTTTATTAGAGATGATTTCTTTCAAGAAATTGGTCTAAGTAGGCATCTCAGCAAATGCTTCAATAAAAGGGATGTTGATTTGGATCTTCTTGAAAAGATCAAGGAATTTCTAAAATTTGGAATCATCATGCTTCCTCTTTATCCTTTGAGGGTATGGTATGGGAGGCACAAAGGAAAATTCCAAAATTGGTGAAGGCTCCTTCTTTAGTTCAGTTTCTTTAGGCTCTTTTTCTTCATCCAAATTCACAATTTCAACATCCTTAGTTTCATTTATCTTAGCTTCCTTCTACTTAGGAACCACACCTTACCACTCCTTAAACGAATTGCCATACAATCCTATTTTGGATTCACTTAAGCATTGCTAGGTAGCTTTCCCTTACCTCTTTCACTTACCTCGTTTACCACTTAAATGATTTGTACCTCTAAGTTTTTGATGGCAGCTTGGTTAAACTAAATGTTGTGCTCCATTATATTCATATCTTAAGAGTTAACTTAAGTACTTTGATCCATCTTAATCATAAGTTGAGCAAACATATCTTCAAGCCTATCCACTTTTTTATCCAAAAGGGAAGGGATTTGTTGTTGTTCGGAAGATGACGGAGATGAATACTGCTATTTTTGTGGTGTTTGGAACCCATATGGTCCTATTGGTTTTGCAGCCCCTTGATTTTTCCATGAAAATTTTGGATGAAACTTCCAACCTTCATTGTAGGTGTTTGATAAAGGATCAAATCTCTAACTTTATCTACCATTTTTTACATAGTTCACCTTTTCCTCTTGCATTGTTGCTTCAATGTTCATACAATCAGCTGTTGTATGCCCCAATCTACTACAAAGAGTGCAAGGATCCCTTCTAGACTTGCTATCTTAAATCATCATATTCAACTTCTTATTTATCTCAGCAACTTGGTAAGCCATCTTAGATCTAGATCCCACTTTATTAAAAGTAGCAGCTTTGCTCCTAGTCACATTACAATGTGAATTCTCCATAACTTTTTTTAAAATATTCCATAACTCTTGGGAACTCAGGTTACTAATATTCCCACCCGCATTTAAATCCAGCAAATTCTGATTGTGACTCGCGAGACCATAGTAGAAAAACTGAGTCAAAGAGTATGTATCAAAGCTATGATGAGGATAGTGGTTAATGAGATCATTAAATCACTCCCATGTTTCATGAAATTTTTCTCCTTCTTTCTGCGAGAACAAATGTATCATCTTCTTTAATTCAAGAGTTTTATAGGCTGGGTACCACTTTATCATGAAAGTCTCCATTACTTTGTCCCAAGTATCAATGGAATCTACCTTCAAGCTTAACAACCAATTTCTTGCTAATCCCTTCACGCAATAGGGAAAACACCTCATCCGTCAATTCGTACAATGGAAGAGCCTGAATTGTAGCATAAAAATCTCTCATAAAGGCTAGAGCATCTTCACTCGGCATTCCATTAAACTATGGCAACATAGATAGATGAATCTGCTTTAGATCATAATTCCTTACTGCCGCAGTCAATCGAATGTAAGAAGGGTTGCCAACAATAAATGGCATCTGATAATCTCTAATTCTCCTTACTGCAGGATTAACAACTACCAATTCAGCTTGATTTCCTTTATTGAATTGATCGTTCCATATATCTTGTTCCCTGTGCAGAATTGGATTTTGATTATCATTTTCCATCTCTCTTCTTCTTTAGGGGTTGTTCCTTCTATAAATGCATTCAATTTCAGCATTTAACTCAATTAGCTGATCATTATTCAAATTTCTTGAATGCCTTAAGTGCATGAGGCTCCTGAAATTAAACAAAGAGAAAGGGTTTAAAAGTAATTAATGGAAGAAAACTTAAGGTAAATAAATAAAAAATAAATAGAATTAATAATAGCAAATATAAATTAGTCCGCGACAATAGCGTCAAAAACTTGGTCGATAAAATCTGCAAGTGCACATAATCGTTCCTAGTACTTACACATCAAGTATTCCAAGTTCGTTGATAGTTGTGATTTACAGGATGTTTTAGGGTTCAATTTGTTAGATATTTAGTGTTAATTTGAGTGTTTAGTGTGTATTTAGTTTTCAATTGTGTTCATTTATGTGTTTAATTGTTTTTATGGGTTAGTATGAGTCTTTGAGCTTAAATGTTATATTTTTGAGATACTTTGACGTGTTTGTTAGTATTTTAGGGTAAACAACAAAGAATAAAGAAGTTTCGAAGGGTTTTGGGTCAAAAACATGGCCCACGATCGTGGCATAGTAGGCCACGATCGTGACAAAGGAGACAAGTTGACAGGACCCAGCCACGATCGTGTACTTTAAGCCATGATCGTGACAGAGAGCTATATGCCTAGCCAGATGATGCACTTTGGGCCATGATCGTGACAGAAAGGGTTAGGCACCACGACTGTGGCTAGTGTCGGGCTGATACATAAACTCGAATTTTGTGAGACTTTTTGGACTGTTTTGACCCCAAATTATCCCTAAGGCTTCTAAGATATAAATAGAACATTACAGGACATATGGAAGAGCTTTTACAAAACTTTCACATAAGCCAAAATTTAGAAACCTCTAGAGAGCTTTTGAGTAATTTGAAGAGGTAGATGAAGGAAGAGAGACACGAAGACGAAGCTTGGCGTGAAGTACTTCCTAAAACAAGTGATTTTCCACTGTTGCTGCCTCTATTGATCCATTCTGAGCATATTTTCCAACTTATTTCAGTTTTATTGATGTATGAAATTGAGAAAATTCTTGAGAATAGGTTATGTCAAATGTCGATTTTTGTCTAAACTCACCTTTGGGATTTTGATCCTTGAGATTAATAAAGTTTAATTTATTGTATTTTATTTGAGTTATTTATGATTCACTATCTGTTCTTAATAATTCGATAATAAACTAATAAGGTGAGCCGAATCAATATCATCAAATTGGGCTAACGAGGTTAGGTAATTTAATAGATAAGAATTGAATCGAACCGATGAAATTGTGTAACAAGAGATCGAACATAGGTTTCCGACAAGTTATTAGACAATTTTACAATTAATTTAGGTTTTGGGTTAATTGTGAGTCGAGAGATCACAATTTTATAATTTAAATTAGGTATTATTAATTAGGGTTTAAAGATTATAACTCGAGAGAGAGTAATCCACCCTAAGACCTTCTAGACCCAATAATTTGGTAATTACATAATTGATTAGATTTTCATTAATTTCGGATTAAAACCCCCTTTCTCTTAATTGTTAGCTCCTAGGTTAATTCTTGATTTGGTTGTGTGATTCACTATTTTGTTATTATTTCCAAAATTTAATTCTCATAATTGATTGTTGATTGATTAATTTTTGACATTTATTGTTTATTTTAGATTGTTGCAATTTAGTTCGACCTTAGATTTTAAGATTAGATTAACCCTCCTCATGGGATCAATACCTTAGGTACTACGTGAATGATCTGTGCACTTGCGGTTAGTTAAAATAGTAAAACTTAGCACACGTAAACCTGCGATCAAGTTTTTGGCGCCATTGTCGGGGAGGCAATAGTTTAGTTCTATAGTTTAAGCCGTTAAATTAGTTTTAATTTTTTTTTCATTTTTTCTTTTCATTTCAAAATTGGTGCTTTTGTATGAACACAAGAGTCACAAAAGGTTTGAGTCATGCAGCAGAGACGTTAGATTTAGATATTACACGATTAGAACAAACATTTAGGAAAGCTCTGCTAGAAGAAGAAGAAGGGATAGGAAAATAATCAAGAAACTGAGGAATTTCAACAGAATATAGATCAGGAAGTAAACCAAGGACAACAACAGAGGACCCTAATGGACTTCATAAGGCCAGGGTTTAACCTATCAAACCAAGGAGTGGCTAAACTGTCAGTTCAAGCGGCCTCGTTCGAGATAAAACCGGCCTTCCTCAATACGATTCAACAGAATGTGCAATTTTATAGATGGGCGAACTAGGATCCTAACATGCACATTGTTAACTTCCTTGAGATCTATGATACCTTCTAGTATCATCAGATGTCGGAGGATGTGGTTAGAATTAGGTTGTTTCCCTTTACACTTAGAGATAGAGCGAAGGCTTGGTATCATTCACTGACCTAGCCAATATCACGATATAGGATCAGCTTGTGCATGTCTTCTTGGACAAGTACTTCCTGCTGGCTAAGACTGTAGCACCCTACTCCTGCCTGACATGTACACGAATTCCCATTAGATGTCCGTGCACATGGCCGAGAGAAATGGTACGCTAACTATATCACTTTCACTTGTCACATGGCATTATAAATTACAAACATAAATATCACAACATCTAAAACCCACAAATTACTCATTTCATTTCATAAACCATGATTTACAAAGTAACATTACTACAACATTCATGTTTATACAATACTGACAACTTATCAAAGTCTACAACTCTGTCTATAGAACATATATGAGGAAATTAACAAAAATTTAACTAATTCATTCAATCTCAACTGACCGACCTTTGATCAATATCTTCTACCAAAAAGTTATATTAGATCCCTTATAAGCGATCTTTGAAGCTAATTAGTCACTCTCGAACCTGAAAAGTCAACGTTGCAATTTTGGTGAGTTTTGCGAAATCAGTTGAGTAACCATCCTCGATGGCTCACTCACATCACACATATCAAAACAATTCATACATTCGCATAATTCACATTTATCAACATATAGTATCATGACATACTTTGATCATAAACTTTCACATTTTCGATCAATTCGATTCCACATTTCAATTGCAATCATTCAAATCATATAATTCATGTGTATATGCAATGTTCATGAGACTCATGTTCATTTATTTCATTGTTATGACCAAGTTCCTTTTCCACTGTCCCGTATTCGTTGTGAATATCGGGCTTATTTATACTGTCCCTTATTCGTTAAGAATATAGGGCTCATTTTACATAGTGAGCGATAGGCTCTTACCACAGTCTGAGCTTTAAGCTCTTTTTTACTAACAACTTCGGTCACAACTATCTTTATCTTTCATGCATTCATGTAATGATGTAACACCCCACTCCCGCCGGACCCGAACCCGATATCGATAATGATATCCGAATCCGTGCCCTGAGAGGGTGGCGTGTCACATCACTTAACAATTAAAACTCAGTATAACCTTTTTTTAAAAAAAACCATAAACATAAATTACAGAAAATCGTTAACCAAAACATTTCACTTTATTTTATAAGCATTTGATAGAAACAATGAATTCAACAGAACTTATTATTAGCCACTTGGGCCCATTTCAAATTACAAAATACAAATCCTATCCAATTTCTCAAATTATTACAAACTGAAATATTCAGTTACAATAATACAACTTTTTGCGGAAATTACAACTCAC
>JANIIA010000004.1:8554834-8590386 GCA_027478495.1 Erythroxylum alaternifolium | reverse complement strand
GCTATAGTGATCCTGTCCAATGCTTCCTACACACCTTTTCTAATTCTGCATCAAGGGCACTTGTAGCCTCATCTAAAAGGAGTATCTATGGGAACAAGCTCCCGGTCAAAATGTCTAAAGTCATAATCATCACAAATAAGGATTTGATCGGGAGCCAAACATCAATCAGGATCCGCCTATAACATATCTCAATATCATAAACAAACAACTCTCATTGTCATAACCAGTGTGCATCTGGTCCTGATGCATAACCATCAGGTCCTGATGCATAACCATCAGGTGGGACGTCTTATAAATTTTTACTTCCCACAATCGAACATAGCAATACATGTCAAATTATTAAGCATGCAATTTATCAAGTAAACATTCAGTTATATAATGATCAATGCATGTATGCGATACACAACCCAATACATCCACTCAGTTAATTTGATATAAAGAATAATACTAAAGCGAGTATATACATATTCGTTATATAAATATATAAGTATCGATCGATATATATATATAGATACACATGCATATGAATGTGGGTATGCATTGCTACATGTTGTCATCTATACCAGCATTGAACAATATTCATTTGCTGGTACAATTACGGTAATAGTAAGTCGGTATGAACTTACCTAGTAACCGAACTCATCCGTCCGAACCTTAGGATGGAGTCTCGCTCCTGCTATACCTAGTAAATCGAAAGAAAAATATCTCAATTAGTGCTATTTAGGAGTTACTAGGCTCAAATAACAATTTAGGAATCATCTGAATTGCCCAAGCAGTCCATTTATGAAATTTGAAATTTTCTCCTACTTTTGCCTAAACGTTCCATGATTTTTAATTCGCAAGCCGTTGAAAATCTTACTATGATTCTTTAGAGAAAAATGATTAGTATAATTTTTAGAATTTCTCACAAAAAGTGACCAAAATGGTTGCCAGAATAGTACCTCCGAAGACTGGAATATTCCTCTGATCACCGGAAAATCTTCAGTCTCATAATTTAACGATTTTTATACCAAATGAAAGCTCTTGATAAGTAGAACAACTTTCTCAAAAGCAACAGACTCAGATTCTCAACAGATTTGAACGAATTGAAGAAAAACAAGCTAAAACTCTAACATCTCTTTCCGTCAATCAGCGAAGATCCAGGCGGCGGCTGGCGACGAGGCCATGGGGTTTTTATTCCTGATGTCGAGACTAGTCAAATGGTGGTGAAGGTGGTGACCAGCAATAACCACCGGAAGTAACGAATCGACGATTGGTTTTTTTGTTAATTTTTCTCCCTGGTTTTTGCGACAATTCCAATAATGATGGCAGCTAAAATGGGTATGATTGTGAAAGGCTCGTCGAGAGGAAGAGATTGGAATATAACACTAACCATTTGAGTCACCGACAGTAAAGAATGGTTAGAGAGAAGGAATTCATGAATTAAAACTTTTGAGGGATGTTTAAATGAAAATATGAGAAAATAGGAAAAAAGAAGAAGTTGTCTCTTATAGATATAACAGACGGGATGTTACATTAATTGATTATTTTTAAATACTTAAAAACATTAAAATCTAACATGCATTTTCATGTAGATGTTAAAATTAAAGATATAATTTTAGTCTAGACGTTTTTCCATATGTTATATACTTTTTTGTACATCAACAAATATTATAACTTAAACTTAAAATTTTTAAAATGTTAAAAGTTAAAATATACCTTAAATAAAATTAATTTTCAGTCTAAATGTTATGGTTTATACGCTCCCTTTTTACCGAATATTTTTTAAATAAAGGTATTTTGGTGGATGGTGACTCAAAATTGCCTGCATGAAAACCTTCTACTCTTAGTGAAGGTTCCTAACTTATAAAAATGGCTCCTAATTGGGCTTTCGGCAATCGTGACCGACCAATAGCTTTCCCATGAATTTATGTAGAAAGTGAGGGGACAGATGAGACATAAAACTTGGGACTTTAAAATTGTGCAAAGGATCGATATCAGCGTACATTGCGAGGAAAATAATGTATCTATGATTCTATATATATATATATATATCCATAAGCCTAAAGTCATATAATATAGTTTTATCCTTCTTAATTTTCTATTTTCTATTTATATTTTTATCTTGATTTGACTATTTTGAAAATAAAAACATGAATTTGAAGTACGTGAAGTAAAAAATATTTATTAAAATCTAACTCTTGTTAGTTTAAATAAGGAAGAATTTAGTTTTTAAATAAAATACACTTCAAAAGATTATAAAATTAATTATGACTTCAAGAAACCTGTAATACTAAGAAAAAATATTTGTTACAAATAATATTAAGAATATTTTATCCTTTATGTTTAAAAAATGGTCCGAGGCAATTGTGGGAGACATGGCGCCACGTAAAAGGATGGTATAGAAAGTAAAGCATGTTCTTTTCCGGACTTGGAGGAATTAAATGCGATGAAAAGAGTGACGGCCCAATCACGACATGTCACCGTCTTGCGAAGAAAAGAGTGACGGCCCAATCACGATATGTCACCGTCTTTTCATTGTCGTTGTGGTCCACTTGTCATTGTAGTCGCTGTGCTGATCAACATCAGAAGCCCATAAAACGTTGACCTTCGGTGACAAATGTAGCTATTTCCCGGACAGACTGTCTACGTATTAATTATATTCCTATTCAGTTGCAGTTGCTTTTATCCATTCAATAAAGGGGTTGGATGGATAAAAACATATGTACTAGAATTGGAACAGCATAACAGACGATCTGAAAAACCAATTCCTTGCTCTAATAATTTAAAAAACCAATTCAATTATATAAAATTCCTTCTCATAATTTTGGGCGTAACAGTTTATTTCTATTTGTCCTTCATATGAAAAATATAGTCTTAACTTTTTTGATTGTTGCCGAGAGAAAAAACAAACTTAAGCCTATGTTTAATTGAGAATTTTATAATGGAATGGAATTGAACGTAATACTATTTCATCGTTTAGGAAGAGATTTTATAATGAAATGAAATGAAATGAGACGAAAAAAACGAGTTTCGTATTATATCTCATTCCATCCTAAATAATAAAAATAGAAAACCTCCAATTTGAGAGGTTTATGATAGAATGTAAAATAATACACTATATTACATTATAAACTATTTATTTAAACAACATTTCATTATATTACATTATAAACTCTTCTATCTCTCTTAAACAACAATTTTCTAATATTACATCTATTTACATTCTATTCTATTATAAATCATTCCATTCCATTCCATTCTATTCTATTTCATTTCATTAAAAACTTTACGTCCAACCAAACATAGCCTAAGGTAAGTATACGCTATTATTTTTTAAAGATAAAATAAAATATACAAATTTTTTGTAGTGTTATCTATGATAAAAATATTATGTTATCTATGTTAATAATATTTCATATTGTAAATATATTAAATATATTTTATAATATTATAAAATATTTAAATTTGTGTTAAATAATTTTTTCATTAAAATTAGGTTGGAGTAATCATACAAATCACATCATATTTGTTCTAAAATAATTCACCAAATTTTGATAAAATAATATTTTAATATTATATAATCACAAAAGAAAAACAACATTTAATTTTAATGCCATATGAAAAAGACATACCTGCCATGCCAACAACAATTAAGTATTTACTTAGGCTATGTTTGATTGGAAAGTTTATTAATAGAATGGAATGGAATGTAATATTATTCCATCGTTTGAGATGAGGTTTTATAATAGAATGAGATGGAAGAAGATGATTTATAATAAAATGGGATGAAAGAAAAATGTTTCATATTACATCTCATTCCATTTTAAACAGTAAAAATGAAAAACCTCCAATTTGAGAGGTTTAGGATGGAATGTAAAATGATAAACAACTTTACACTATATTACATTATAAACCCTTTATCTAAACAACATTTCAGTATATTACATTATGAATCCTTTCATCTCTCCTAAACAACAAATATTACATCCATTTATATTCCATTCCACTATAAAATATTCTATTCCATTCTATTTAGTCTATGTTTAGTTGGAGGTTTATTAATGAAATGGAATGTCATTCTATCGTTTGGAAAGAGAATTTATAATGGAATGGAGTGGAATGAAATAGAAGAAGAGGGTTTCATATTACATTCCATTTCATCCTAAATGATAAAAATAAGAAACCTCCGATTTGAAGGGTTTATGAAGGAATATAAAATGATAAATAACTTTTCATTATATTATATTATAAACCCTTCTTTCAAACAGTATTTCACTATATTATATTATGAACTCTTTCATCCCTTCTAAACAACAATTTTTTAATATTACATTCATTTACATTCCATTCCATTATAAATCATTCTATTCTATTTCATTAAAAACCATACGTCGGCTATGTTTAGTTGGGTGGTTATTAATGGAATGTAATATTATTTTATCGTTTGAGAAGAGAGTTTATAATAGAATATGATAGAAGGAGAGGGTTTTACATTACATCTCATTCCATCTTAAAAAGTAAAAATTAGTTACCTTCAATTTGGAAGGTTTAGGATGTAATGTAAAATGATAAACAACATTTCACTATATTACATTATAAATCATTCTTTCAAACAATATTTTATTATATTACATTATGAACCCTTATATCGCTTTCAAATAATAATTTTTTAATATTACATTCTATTATAAATCATTTCATTTCATTTTATTCTATTACATTTTATTAAAAATCTTACGTCCAACTAAATATACCCTTACGATCCAATGATAAGAGAGCAGCAATAATGAAATCTAGAGCCTCATGTCATTTAATCCTAGCCGCTGTTTTGGATAAGTTAATTAATTGCAACCGCCAACTAATTCGAAGACTCTCGACCTTGAATGCTATGACATCGATCGACATTTTACTTAAATTGCAACTAAGAGGCCTTTACTCCGATTATGTGCTTTGAAGAATGTCTCATCTGATGAGTTCCAATCAGCGTGCAAGTCTTCCGATATAAGTGGAAAGGAGAACGTAACGCCTTAGCATCATAGCATGTACATGTTACAGGTAAAACTTGTCGCTGATTAATATATTTTGCTGTTTCCAATCGGATAACACTATGTATACTCACAGTTTCACACGCATAGAACATCCAGATGTTTGATACTTTTGTTCAACTTTATACGAACTTTGTTGATGGTTAGATCAATCATAAATTTATACAAATAAAGATAATGTAGAAATACATTTATTTTATTATTTATTTTTGTATAAGTGATTGTTAAACATTTAAATAAAATTTTTGACTTTTATATGAACTCGTGAAAACTTTGATGGATGCATATAAAAATTGTTAGGAAGGAACGTAGGTAAGACTTTCCTACACTTTTAATAATATGATTAACTTTTGATAGGTCATGAAATTTAAATATCTATAAAAAAAAACATATTTAAATAGGTGTAGGAAACCTAATAGTCATTTCCAATCATTCTTTGTTAGAGGGAGAGTCTTGGAATAATTGGTAAAAATTGCTATTTTGTGAGTAAAAGGTTAGGTTTAAATACAAAAACAATCTCTTCATAAAAAATTATAAAAAAAGGCTCCAGATTCTTGCAAAGTGGTTACATAAACTTTTGACTTTGACTCTTGGTAGACATCTCTGTCGTAAGTATATGTCTTATTTTAGTAAAGGTGTTTTTTTTATATTAGATTTCAACCTAATTAATTAGATCAATCATTTGGTAATTTTGTTATTTTTATATAAGACCAAATTTTTTAACTTTAATTTTAGAAATTACAAACTTAACAAATGTTCAATAGAAAAAAAAATAACATTCTCCCATTTAAATATCTAATAATTATTTTACTTTTTAATAAAGGTGAAGAGAATAACATAAAATAATATTAACTGTCCTTTAAAAAATGATTTGATTCAAAGACAAATTGAAGTCTATTATTTGATCTCTGTCAAATGTGACATAATTCTAATATAATTATATATTTCTAACAACCTTATTAATATGAATGAAAAAACGAAGTATAAAAAATAAGATAATGAATTTAAACAAGATAATTTAGTAAATGCTTGTGGATTCATTTTATTGTCACCACTAAATAATGTTTGATATTTTAATCATTATTTTTATAAGTATATCAATCGAACTGATTTAAGAGCCTGTAAAATTTATAAAAAAAATAACTGATCAAAATCTCTTTTCAAAAAAAAATTAATTGAATTTTAATATTTTTCTTCATTAGATTTTGATCTACTTAATTAGATTAATTATTTGACATTTTATTATCCTTATTTTTAATAAAATTTAATTTTCTTTAACATTAATTCTAAAATTAAAAGATAACAAATATATAAAAAGAAAATTTTCATCAATGTTTAAGCAAAAGAAAATTTTCATCAATGTTTAAGCATGGCTCTTATATTATCCGTGCGATTGTTAGTTGGATATTTTCTTATTTCTGCCATGCACTGTCAGTCTGCAAGTTGAAAACAGAGCAAAGTTGTCGACAAAAATAGGATCAAATACTTGGAAGTAAGACTCGTGGACATGGAGAAAAGCCTACATGGAGCCACGACTGTGGATGAGATTGAGGCATCTACGTCAAGAAGTCATGCTGACGCCGTGAAGAGCTCTGTCAAAGATGGGCAATTGTCAGGGAAGGGCAGAGGAGGAGATGGGGAAACCAGAACTACTCCATTTTATAAGCTCTTTACATTTGCTGATTCCATGGACGTCATATTGATGATAGTTGGCACCGTTTCTGCTATTGCTAATGGGTTATCTATGCCCTTTTTGTCTATTCTATTCGGGCAAATGGCAGATTCTTTTGGACAAAATCAGAGCAAGCATGCACTGCACGTAGTTTCCAAGGTACTTGAACCAAATTAAAAGCTTAAAGAAGGAGACTACTAAGCAGTTTTTTATTTTCTAACTTAGAAAAGCGTGACTATAGGATTTTCAATTTTTTAATGTCTGATTAATATAATCCTATCGACGACCGATATTCTTGTAAAGCGGATCCATAATTATTTTCATTTCTGTGTTTATTGCAAAACTTTAAGGTGTGTGCAAGAGTTGAGTACTTGGCCGTGGCGACTGGTCTTGCGTCATTTCTCCGTAAGTTCAAGATTTGTATCACTACCTCAAGAGAAATTATATGAATGTTGAAGCGCTAATTGTATGTAAGAATCCTGTTCTCTTGATTCTCAGAGGTGACTTGCTGGATAATCACAGGAGAAAGACAGGCTGCAAGAATAAGGAGTTTGTATTTGAAAGCTGTACTAAGACAGGAAGTGGGTTTTTTTGATAAGGAAACAAAAACTGGAGATGTTGTAGGCAGAATGTCCGGGGACACTGTTTTAATCCAAGAAGCCATGGGGGAGAAGGTACTAAACTGTGCTGATAACATTAAACCTTCAGAAGGAGCAGGACTGAGTCGGAACGAAAGTGCGCTCATCCCTTTGGTGTTTATTTCATGCAGGTTGGGAAATTTCTACAGCTGGTTTCAACATTCGTCGGAGGATTTGTAGTAGCATTAGTACAGGGCTGGCTTCTGACCCTTGTTTTGATGTCATCTATCCCCTTGCTTGTGCTAGCTGGTGCAGTCTTGTCCATCATGATAGCTAAGACGGCATACCTAGGACAAAATGCTTATGCCAAGGCAGCAAATGTAGTTGACCAGACGATTGGATCAATCAGAACTGTACGTTACACTTCAAGACCAAGAAAGACCTGAAGTAATGAACATTAAGTGTATACTCATTATTTGCCTCCCATGATAGGTTGCATCATTTACAGGGGAGAAGCAAGCCATCGACAATTACAAGCAGTTTCTCATTGCTGCTTACAAGTCTAGCGTTCATGAAGGATTTGCCTCAGGATTAGGCTTTGGCATGGTTTTGTCAACAGCTTTCTGTACTTACTCGTTTGCAGTATGGTTTGGGGCAAAGATGATATTGGAAAAGGGGTACACTGGTGGTAAAGTGCTAAATGTGATTGTTGCTGTGTTGACTGGGTCCCTGTGAGTTCCATTCTAAGCCAAAAACTTGAATGTACATCTAAAACTGCTACTTATTCTAAATTCTTGTGAGATCTGATTTTGTGATTTGGCATACTTACTTTTAAGATTCTAACGGACATTTCAGGGCCCTAGGTCAGGCATCTCCCTGCATGAATGCCTTTGCTGCCGGTAAAGCTGCAGCCTATGAGATGTTTGAGACGATTAACAGAAAGCCAGAGATAGATGCTTATGACACAGATGGAAAGATACTGGATGACATCCATGGAGATATAGAACTAAGGGATGTATATTTTGCTTATCCATCTAGACCTGATGAACTAATATTTTGTGGGTTTTCTCTTTCCATCCCAAGAGGGACAACTACAGCTTTAGTTGGTCGAAGTGGAAGTGGGAAGTCGTCTGTCATCAGTTTGATAGAGAGATTTTACGATCCACAGGCTGGTGAAGTTATCATAGATGGCATTAATATCAAAGAATTTCAACTTAGGTGGATCAGGCAGAAAATTGGTCTTGTTAGTCAGGAACCTGTGCTGTTCACATCAAGCATCAAGGAGAATATTGCGTATGGAAAAGATGGCGCAACCACCGATGAGATTAGGGCTGTCTTGGAACTTTCCAATGCTGCCAATTTCATTGATGAACTACCTGAGGTCCTTGTTTGTGCTTTCTTATGACGTTTTATCTTTGTATGTTTTTTCTTGTTTTGGATTTCTTAGACTTTCTAACTTCGTGTCTTTGTGTCTATGAGTCGTGGATCCTATGAATTGCTTTTGTTTCTAACTTCCAGGGATTGGACACCATGGTCGGAGAACACGGCAGTCAACTGTCTGGTGGACAAAAGCAGCGAATTGCAATAGCTAGAGCACTTCTAAAAGATCCGAGAATACTACTCTTAGATGAAGCCACAAGTGCACTTGACGCAGAATCAGAAATGGTTGTTCAGGAGGCACTAGTCAGGATCATGGTTAATCGAACAACTGTAATTGTTGCCCATCGATTAAGCACCGTCAGAAAAGCTGACACGATTGCGGTCATTCAGAGGGGAAAATTGGTTGAAAAAGGTTTTTGTACTTTTAACTGAATATTAAATGTGATTTCCATTTAGTTGAACTCCAATTGTTTCAGGTTATCTCTTATTTTGTGAACTGCCATTCCACTTACTTGGTGAATCATTATTCATGGAACCATAACTTTTAGCATGCAAAGATATATTCTTCACTAAGAGTTTACTTTCAATTTTATTTATAGTCCTACTTGAAATTCTTAGTTTCCATTTCCGCATATAATTGAAGAAGTTTTTTGAACTTTTTCTTGCTGATTTTGAGAGAAACATGTAGAACCGGTGAATAAAATGTGGGAACTTTGTCTCTACTCGATTAGGTTTGCATTCAGAGTTAATCAAGGATCCCGAAGGAGCATACTCCCAGCTCATACGCTTACAAGAAGTACACAAGGAATCAGAATCAGCATCAAGTGACCTCAAAAAATCAGATCTTGTTACAGAATCCTTCAGAGAATCAGGTCAGAGATTTTCTCTTGGACCATCCGTAAGTAGAGGATCATCAGGAGTAGGGAATAGCAGCCGTCATTCGTTCTCTGTCTCCCTTGGTACGCCTCCTGGAATTAGCTTTCACCATGAGACTTCAACAGCATTTGAAAATCCACCGATAAATCAAACTGCCAAAGTCTCACTCCGTCGCCTTGCGGCCCTAAACAAACCAGAGATTCCAGTGCTTATGATTGGAGCAACAGTTGCAATTTTCAACGGTCTGATATACCCAATTTTTGGTTTGCTTCTTTCCAAAGTGATCAAGACATTTTACGAAATACCACACGAGTTGCGAAAGGATTCGAACTTCTGGGCGATGATGTTTCTGATCCTTGCTCTAGTAGCCTTAACTGTATATCCATTGCAGTCATACCTATTTGCTGTTGCTGGTGGAAAATTAATCCAACGGATCCGATGTAAATGTTTCAAGAAGGTGGTTCACATGGAGATTGGCTGGTTTGATGAGCATGAGCACTCTAGTGGTTTAATAGGTGCTAGGCTCTCGGCAGATGCAGCCTCAGTACGTGCTTTAGTTGGGGACACGCTAGCTCAAGTGGTTCAAAACAGTTCTTCAGCTGTATCAGGTTTGATCATTGCCTTTGTTGGAAGTTGGCAATTGGCAGTTATTATCCTTGTTTTACTTCCTGTAGTAGGAATCAATGGATACGCTCAAATTAAGTTCATGAAAGGATTCAGTAGAGATGCAAAGGTAACCTCCTATTACCCGAAGCCAAAATTTTTGCTGCACCATATATTTTTTTCTTTTTACTTGAAATACCAAAGCTGGATGACTGCAGATGATGTACAAGGAAGCAAGTCAAGTTGCAAGCGACGCAGTTGCGAGTATAAGAACCGTGGCCTCTTTCTGTGCAGAAGAGAATGTGATGAAACTATACGAAAGAAAATGTAAAGGTTCTGCAAAGATAGGAATAAGGCAGGGGCTGCTCAGCGGACTAGGATTTGGATCATCTTTCTTCTTGGTCTTTTCTGTTTATTCAGCCACTTTTTATGCAGCAGCTCGACTTGCTCAGCGTGGAAAAATCACGTTTGACAATGTTTTCCAAGTGCTGAATCTCTCTTGTTCAGGACTATATTTCAAATAATATAATAACCAATATTGGTTATTGTATGATGAGACTAAGCACATTTTTCTCCTTTTCAGGTATTCTTTGCTCTAACTCTGGCAGCTACAGCCATTTCTCAGTCAAGCTCCTTCGCTCCTGATTCTTCCAAAGCCAAGACTGCTGCTGCCTCCATATTATCGATTTTAGACAGAAGGTCAAATATTGATCCAAGTGACGAGTCAGGAGTGACACTAGATCATGTGCAAGGAGAGATTGCATTTCGTCATGTAAGCTTTAAATATCCGTCTAGGCCAGATGTTCAGATTTTCCGAGACCTCAGCTTGGCGATTCATTCTGGCAAGGTGATCATTGATCATTTATCCTTTCGCGTTGAATAAACTTTTGATATGTGAAAGCACATTTATAGGCTAACGAGATATTGTTATTTTAGACCGTTGCTTTAGTTGGAGAAAGTGGAAGTGGGAAATCGACGGTAATTTCATTGTTACAAAGATTCTATGATCCTGATTCAGGAAATATAACTATTGATGGGATTGAAATTCAGAAGTTCCAATTAAGATGGTTGAGACAGCAAATGGGACTAGTAAGTCAAGAACCAGTTTTGTTCAACGACACAATCCGTGCCAACGTTGCATACGGAAAAGGGGGAGACGCGACTGAAGTTGAAATTTTAGCTGCATCCGAATTGGCCAATGCCCACCAGTTCATTAGTAGCTTACAACAGGTTACTCTTTAAATAATACTACTATATTATAATTCATTGCTTACACTGTTTATGTTCTCCGTGACTGAATTAGATTTTATGCAATCACGACAAACACAGGGCTACGATACCATAGTGGGAGAGCGAGGAATTCAACTCTCAGGTGGACAGAAGCAGAGAGTAGCTATTGCCAGGGCCATAGTAAAAAATCCAAAAATATTGTTATTAGACGAGGCAACCAGCGCATTGGATGCTGAATCTGAAAGAGCAGTTCAAGAAGCTTTAGACAGAGTTGTGGTGAATAGAACAACAGTTATTATAGCCCACAGATTATCCACCATAAAAAATGCAGATGTCATTGCTGTGGTTAAAAATGGAGGGATTGTAGAGAAGGGAAAGCATGACACCTTAATGAATATGAAGGATGGGTTTTATGCATCCTTGTTTACACTTCACATGAGTGCCTCAACTTCATCACGAGTCACTGGCAGGTTTTGCTAATATTGATTAACTTACTCGGAAAGTGGAACGTGCCTGTGGCACAAGCAATCATTTATTAGAAGGCATGCAACTTCTAGAAGCAGAAAAAAGGTAAGATATTTCTGTTGCTTTTTAGGTATTTAATAACCCTATACTAATGTACTATATAATATACGGAGAATTTTCTTTTTTAAAAAGCTCATATGCTTTTTGTCTACGTAAAAGTTGAGTGTTACTTGAATATGAGATGATTATATTTAAAAGAAACGAAATGCCATCATAGATATTCAGTTAAAGTTTAACTAAAGCGCGGAGTCTCAGAAGATTCAACAGTACACAATCTTATTTTTATTTAATAGAGAGACTATTTCTGGTAGACCTATATATAATGTGCCATGATTATACTACAATTAAAAGAAATAAAATAATTCATTAAAATGTTACAAATTATAATACGCCTGTATAGATTTAATATATGAACTATAATTAATATTTTCAAACATAACTAATTGAAATATCTTTTAGTAAGAATAAAGATTTAAATTGAATTTTAATAATTTTAAAAAAAATTAATTTAGATTTTATAACGTTTAAAAAAACTTCAATATTTTACAAATATTTAATTTAATCTCCAACTTATTAAAAAATCCTTATTTGATATTATTATATTTTCTTATATATCTTTTTGTCCGATATGCATCCTAATATGTCAACCAATTTTTAAATTTTATATTAATTAAATTTTAAATTTTTAGATGCCATTTACTATATAAGAAACACACTGCTAAATATAGGTTGCCAAAAGGTTAAATAATTTTTTAATAAAGAATTGATGAAGATATTAAATTAAACATTTATATGCGTTTTAATTCTTTTTAAATGTTTGAAAAATTTTGAGTTTAAAATAAATTTTTAGAAAATTTAATATTCAATTTAATTTTTTTACCTCTTCTAGTGATATGTTGTTCTCTCCCTAGAATATTAATCAATCCTCTCATTCTAATATTAGTCGCCAATATAATACAAGTCTAAAGAAGAAAAGAAAATCATTTTGTCCAAGTACCTATCATATTTGTGCATTTGTTTCACGTGAGAATCCAAGTCTGCAGCTGTCGGCTGCTTTTTAACATTCCAATGGATCTTTCTACACTTTCCACAGGTTGAATCTTACCCTTTTTCGACAAAAAGTGTTGTGACCAAAGAAATTCAAATTTCGAAGCATAAGTTTGGATTTAGTAATGTATTACAGGTCTAAATTTAAATGTTTTTAATGATCAGTTTATGAGTCAGGCTTACGTCTAAATCAACTTAAGATTCAATTATTTTTACCTAAAATGATATTTAATATTTTACAAATTAATTTTTTGTAATATTGAAAATTCTAAAATTGATCACTTGTTAATAGTCTTTTAAATCATTTTAACAAGAACTGCCTGTGACTTACTATTGTAAACACGATAGAGGTTTTAAGTTGTTACAATTGGACTTTAATAATAATTTTTATTTATAATTTCGTTTTTTAAAATTTATAATATCATAAAATATTTTTAAATAATTTAAAATAAAGAATTATTTCAAAAATTTCGAATTATGCAAAACATTATATCTATCTCAATTTTTTATAAGAATATATATATATATATATAATAGAAGTTAATTATGCTAATTGTAATGACATACGACACCTTAATTTTATTTTAATGAATCAACTTATAATTTAATACAATTAACTTTGATACTTAAAATAGGATAAACAATTATATAGTATGATAACTCATGATTATAAATTGGAGTTTAAGATATATTTATTAGCAGATATTGTACATAATTAATTAGGAGATTCGTTATTATCTTGTGTACCGGATTTAGTTGTGTATATTCCGTAGTTGATATGCATATAATCTCTTGAATTTGAAGGCACGTCGATACATACTAATGAAAACGCATTGCAAAAAGAAAAAGGAAAGAAGCAAAAGAAGAAAGAAAAAAAGACTAGTATTCATCAATAGCTGATATATATTGACCATTGAAAGTGGACTACAGTTTCTTGAAAATTATGTGCATAGTGAGTGCATTGCAAGCCCAGATCAAACAATTATGTTCTCTGTATGAAATCTAAGGGTCCATATTCGTTATTCCTTTTCAGATTTTGCACCCATCAGAAATAATCCTCTTTCCTAGTGCGAGTGTAATTACACTCCCACTTTATGTTAAGCATTATAGGAACAACTAATGATCACATAAATAAAGCATCTCCACTACCAATAGTGTGCGGCAGCCAAGTCCTCCCTGGAGTCATAGACGTCGTGGAACTCGTTTCCTCCACCTTTTTATAGAATTTGGTGTCTAGTGCTTTATGACCTTCTCTTTTCCTTTTTCTAGCCACCGGGAATTTGAAGAGACGTGGGGTGGAGGCGATCTTATTCTTCAGTTAACTTCCAACAAACCCAGATGAAAAATTAACCAAAGAGATTTCTACATTATTTCGCTCAAATTACTTTAATTCTAAAGAAATTTCAACTTGAATTACTTCACATCTGTAACATTTTGTAATGAAAATCACAGGTAAATTTTAATTTAAATACTGTTTCGCTTGAAATTAATTATAATAAAATAACAACTATTATTACGGTGTACAAAAATCCTCGCTCTGAAAGAATAAGATTAAATTTATGTAAATTTTTTGTATTTTATAAAAAGAATATTTCCTAACCGATCATGACTTTTTAAACATAAAATAGTAACTTTGAAATTTGCTTCAATGCTAAGGAAATTGTAAGGATAAGAAATCGTTGATTGAATATTGTACCTAATCCATCTTTTCGTAAACATAAAAGGCGGGGTTAACGTACGCTGTATTTCTTGAAAAAAGAATACACAAGGCTTCAAATCAGGAGAATAGTTTAATTGACTTTGTAGTCATTCAATCGCATACTAAATATGCTATTATCTTTCAATATTAGTTTTAATTTGACTTAACTTAGAATATTATACTTAAGAAAAAAGTTAAGAAATTATTTTCATGATTATCAAAACCTAACTTTACTTTACTGTAAAAAGGAAAACTGTACGCACGATTGTCTTAGAAGCACAGAAGTAACCTAGTAATGACGTAGGATAGATAATACGCAAGTGCCCTCAAAGTTTTGTGGGGGCATGGTAGCCCATGCCAAGAAGATACGTACGTAACTTTCAATATAAGGAAACGGGAAACAAACTATATGCAATCACGAGATTTTAGTTCACATCGCAACAACCGCGAATGTTGACCAAAGTTTAGGCTACAAAGATGTTGGTTCATAATTCATTACTTTTCTAATGTGATAGTACACCTACCCAAATCCATAAAGCAGCATGCTATATGCTAATGGACACAAGTTCTTTGTGGTCTTGATACTGCTCTCCCTTCGTTTTTGCCTTTCTATTTGGTAAGGAAAGATTGCTACTACTTGAGAAACATTTGGTCACTCTCTTTTGTCTCTTTTCCTTTGTTGATCGAAGTTTGTGGCTGGTAATGGGTTGGTTATTGTTTTATCTGGTAAAAGTCCTGTCTTGGATTGCTTTGTCCCTTTCCTTTTTAAGTTCAATACTAAAAGACGACACAGGTGCGACGGAGACGACCGTCCCCAGTCTTCACTTCTTCTAATCTATCTTTCCATTTTGTTGTTGCTCTTATCGATATGGGCATGGATCATACATTCGTTTTGGTTGTCAAATTGTTTTCTTTTTAATTTCCATGAATAAATCATCGCTGATGCAATGACTTGCGAGTTACGCGTGTTACAGTCTGTCCGAGTATTAAATCCAGGAAAGTTCTGCACATAAAAGTGAAACATCTATCCTTTGGATGTGATATAGATTTGAATATAAAAGTGTTCTTCAACTTTGAATGACTTCATATCTTTGTATTTCAGCTATTTCTTATTGCATGGTGTCATTAGTTCCCGTCAAACCGTGTACGCATATCAGTAGCTAGCCTATCACCTCACCCATGGTTTTTTTTTTTTTTTGCATAATCAAATCGATCAAGAGAGTCGACAAAGAATTTTGTAGATGATTTGTGAAGAGAACAAAAATGATTTGATTTCACCTACCACTAGATACTTCTATTCGTTCTGTCATTCAATAAACAATGTGACGTAAAGGGGAATTGTTTTTATTAATTAGTAGGGTTGGTCAGGGAGCCAGAATCCACAAATCTGACAGCACTGTGTTAAAATGGGAAGTCTTTCCCTTTATAGTCCATCTTTGTTGGATTCTTGTCTACGTTATTGATAGACACTCAGATAATAGACTTGAAAATAATACATAACAATCCGTTCGATGAAAGGGTGGGTGCAGACTGATCGTCATTTCCGTCGAGTTCTTACTTTGAATTTCCTACAAGATACTTGTGCCTGTCATGATTTGATCTTAAGAAACAACTTTTGTTCATGTCCTGCAGTTTCAGTTAAGTTGTGCTTGATCTGAGAGAAGCATACAGACCAATTTTTTGTTATATTTGGAGTGCACGTCATGGCCAAGGAGAATGGCTATGATGGTGACAAGAGGATGGATGATGCAACCTCGTCAAAAGGGACAGAGCATAAGAGAAGCTCCTACGTGAATGGGGACAATGAAAAGCCAGTGAAGAGTAAAGGGGAGGATAAAGTGAAAACTGTTCCGTTTCTTAAGCTGTTCTCCTTCGCAGATTCTGTAGATACTATGCTCATGATCGTTGGAACAATTGGTGCAATTGGGAATGGTTTGGCTCTTCCAGTAATGACTTTGATTCTCGGGGAAGTAATTAATTCTTTTGGAGAGACACAGACAAATGACATTGTCCAGAAAATTTCCAAGGTAAGAAAACTGAAAACGTTGTGATGATTGATGTTAGATTACAGGACAAGGAGAGCCACTTGTTCGAACAACTTATTAAATTACAGGACAAGGAGAGTCACTTGTTCGAACCAACTTATGATAGCTGGGTGTTGATAAGTTTGATCTGGACAAATTTAGGTCTCTCTGAAGTATGTTTACCTGGCAGTGGGAGCTGGAACAGCAGCATTGCTTCGTAAGTAGATCTCATAATCAAAAGTTAGAATAGTGATCAAACATTGTGAGCTAGAGACTGAGAACAATCTATTTTCTGTCAGAGGTTACCTGCTGGATGGTCACAGGGGAAAGACAAGCTGCACGGATAAGGAATATCTACTTGAAGACAATATTAAGACAAGATATTGCTTTCTTTGATAAGGACACAAGTACAGGAGAGGTTATTGGTAGAATGTCTGGAGACACGGTTCTAATACAAGATGCAATAGGAGAAAAGGTACTATACTATACACTTCGCCTTCAGATTAAAACAAAATTCAGATAACTCGGTTGATTTCTTGCAGGTTGGAAAATTTCTGCAGCTGATAGCAACATTTATTGGGGGGTTTATTATAGCGTTTGTTAAAGGCTGGTTGCTTACCCTGGTCATGTTATCTTCGATTCCCCTTTTAGTGATAGCCGGAGGAACCATGTCCATATTGATATCCAAGACAGCAACTCGTGGTCAAAAAGCTTATGCAGAAGCCGCAACTGTAGTAGAACAGACCATTGGCTCAATCAGAACTGTACGTGAATGTGAAGTAGTCGCAGTCAATAAAATTCCCAATTTCCAAATTCACATTCATCAAAAGCATGTCAATAATTCTATATTTTCAGGTAGCATCATACACTGGGGAAAAGAGAGCTGTCAATGATTACAACAAATTTCTGGTTAATGCTTATAAATCTGGTGTGCATGAGGGGTTGGCAGCAGGAATCGGTCTTGGCGCAGTGATGTTCATCGTGTTCTCTAGTTACTCCCTGGCTGTATGGTATGGTAGCAAGTTAATATTGCAAAATGGATACGAAGGTGGCCAAGTCATAAATGTGATTGTTGCTGTGTTGACTGCTTCTATGTAAGTTCCATCCTTTATTCTTCTACTTGCTTCTTAAACACTGCGCACACAGCACATACTTTCTTCTTCACTGAATTTATGCATTTGTTTCTTCATAAATCAATATTTCTTCAGTCCTGCACTTTTGACACGGAGTTTGCAGGTCCTTGGGACAAGCATCTCCATGTATGAGTGCGTTCGGTGCCGGTCAAGCTGCGGCATATAAGATGTTTGAGACTATCAATAGGAGGCCACTGATAGATGCTTATGATACAAGTGGAAGAACATTGGATGACATACGTGGAGATATAGAGTTCAAGAATGTTTATTTTAGTTATCCTGCCAGACCGGATGAGCAAATATTTTGTGATTTTTCTCTTCTCATTCCAAGTGGTACAACTGCAGCTTTGGTTGGGCATAGTGGAAGCGGGAAATCAACAGTGATCAGTCTGATAGAGAGATTTTATGATCCACAAGCTGGTGAAGTGCTCATTGATGGTCTTAACCTCAAAGACTTGCAGCTTAAATGGATTAGGGGAAAAATTGGTCTTGTCAGCCAAGAACCTGTGTTGTTTACTTCCAGTATCAAGGATAACATTGCATATGGGAAAGAGAGCGCAACTGTTGAAGAGATAAGAGCAGCTGCTGAACTTGCCAATGCTGCAAAATTCATTGACAAATTACCCCAGGTTCTAAAGTTTCTCCATTTTCACAATTGGTTCTGAAGTAATAATGACTTCGTCTCTATGATTATGCTATTTACATCTCTTTTGGCTTTGCAATGATTCAGGGGCTTGAAACTATGGTTGGTGAGCATGGCACTCAACTTTCTGGTGGCCAGAAGCAAAGAATCGCAATAGCCAGAGCAATATTGAAGGACCCTCGGATTTTACTCTTAGATGAAGCTACAAGTGCACTTGATGCAGAATCTGAGAGGGTAGTGCAAGAGGCATTAGATAGGATAATGGTCAATCGAACTACAGTTATTGTTGCCCATCGTTTGACCACTGTGAGAAATGCTGATATGATTGCGGTCATCCATCAAGGAAAGATTGTTGAAAAAGGTAACCTTTACTATCAAAATTAGGAAAATGTGACAAGTTGATGCCTATTGCCGTTCTTCTGTATATTGTCTCGTCTTACGGTCTTGGCATACTTCCTTAAAACCGGACTTTTCTGTCAGTAAGTTGTCTGATTTCTAACTCTTGACATGTCTGAAACAGCCTTATGATATGTTGGTGCAGATCATCCACTTGGGAAGTTGGGAAAATTTAGTTTTGCGGAAATTTCTAGTTATAACAGAAAAGTTAATATCAGGAAGAATGAAAATATCATTAATGCCTTAGAGCGGGGTAATAAAATATGAGAAACATGCTAAAACTTTTTTGTTCGATGAATTAGGCTCACATACAGAACTTCTTGAGGACCCTGATGGTGCGTATTCTCAGCTCATAAGGTTACAAGAACTTAACAAAGAGTCAGAACATGCAGCTCAGGTAAATCACAAATCTGAAATTACCACGGAATCATTCAGACAGTCTAGCCAAAGAAGGTCATTGTTGCGATCAATAAGTCGTGGATCATCAAGGAATAACAGCAGTAGAAACTCCTTCTCAGTCTCTTTTGGTTTACCTACAGGGCTTGATGCCCCTAATGACCACATGGAAGATTTAGAAAATTCTCCGCCTGGTATAAAACCCCCGGAGGTTCCAATTCGACGCCTTGCCTCCCTGAACAAGCCAGAACTTCCAATTCTTATATTTGGAGCTATTGCAGCTTCTCTGAATGGCACGATACTGCCAATTTATGGCATATTAATTTCCAAAGCAATAAAAACATTTTTTGAACCACCAGATGAGCTGAGAAAGGACTCAAGGTTCTGGGCACTGATGTTTCTGATCCTTGGCATAGCAACATTTGTTCTTAGTCCAATCAGAACATATTTGTTTTCAGTGGCTGGGAATAAGTTAATCCAGCGGATCAGGTCAATATGCTTTGAGACGGTGGTTAACATGGAGATTGGTTGGTTTGACGAGCCTGAACATTCAAGTGGTGCAATAGGTGCGAGGCTCTCAGCAGATGCAGCATCTGTTCGTGGCCTTGTGGGAGATGCACTGGCCCAAATGGTTCAAAACATTGCGACGGCTATAGCAGCTTTAATCATTGCTTTCAGTGCGAGTTGGCAATTAGCACTGATCATCCTTGCTATAATCCCTCTGGTAGGCATGAATGGGCTTATTCAAGTAAAGTTCATGAAAGGATTCAGTGCAGATGCAAAGGTATGCCATAAAGTTGATTACCCTGCTTTCATTGCTGCGAAAATTTAAAATATCTATTAAAGCTGTTTCTTTTTCCAAGAACTGAACTCAAAGTAGCTTTTGACATTCATAGGAATTCTAAAGGTCGCTGGATGATAATTCCGTAACTTTTTGATTGATCATCTTAATTCCTTAATGGATGCAAATTTATTTTGCCCGTAGAAAATGTACGAGGAAGCAAGCCAAGTAGCCAATGATGCAGTGGGAAGTATAAGAACAGTTGCCTCTTTCTGTGCAGAAGAGAAGGTGATGCAATTATATGAAAAGAAATGTGAAGGCCCCATGAAGACAGGAGTGAGGATGGGACTAATTAGTGGCTGTGGATTTGGACTATCATCATTCTTTCTTTTCTCTTTCTATGCAACTAGCTTCTACGCTGGAGCTCAGCTAGTAAAGAGCGGTCATACAACATTCTCAGATGTTTTCCAGGTGGGTATATACACTTTATATAACAACTAACAACTCTTCTCTTCAAACAATTGGAGCTTCAAAATTAGCCTCTTCGTGACTTTGATACTAATACTTGGTTTGCAGGTTTTCTTTGCTTTAACTATGGCAGCTATAGGAGTTTCTCATTCAAGCAGCCTTGCTCCTGATACTTCTAAAGCGAAGGCGGCTACGGCTTCAGTCTTTTCATTCATAGACCGCAAGTCGAAAATAGATCCAAGTGACGAATCAGGATTAATACCAGAAACTGTAACTGGAGAAGTTGAGTTTCACCATGTGAGCTTTAGATATCCATCTAGACCAGATATTCAAATTTTCCGGGACATTAACTTGACTATTCGTTCTGGCAAGGTATGTCCTGTCCGATGTTTAATGTCCTACGTTTGTTTTGAGCAACTAGTGCATAACATTGTTGAAAATGATGAACCGTCAGTCGAAATGATATCAGAATCCATTTATGATAATTTTTCCTAGACTGTGGCTCTTGTTGGAGAAAGTGGTAGTGGAAAATCAACAGTAATCGCGTTGCTGCAAAGGTTTTATGATCCAGATTCTGGTACTATCACACTTGATGGGACTGAAATTCAAAGGCTTCAATTAAGGTGGTTAAGACAACAAATGGGACTCGTAAGTCAAGAACCTGCTTTGTTTAATGACACGATCCGGGCCAACATTGCCTATGGGAAAGGAGGAAATGCAACTGAGGCTGAAATCATAGCTGCAGCAGAATTGGCCAATGCCCACAAGTTCATTTCTGGTCTACAACAGGTAAACGACTACATATTTACATGGTAAAACAAGCAAACTTCTAGCACTCGAAAAAAGATACTATAGTAAGATTTCTATCTTTTTTTTTTTATTAACATGGTACGACAAATTGCAGGGTTATGACACTATAGTAGGAGAAAGAGGAGTTCAATTGTCTGGAGGACAGAAACAGCGAGTAGCCATTTCTCGTGCCATCGTAAAAAATCCAAAATTATTGCTATTGGATGAAGCTACCAGTGCATTGGATGCTGAATCCGAGAGAGTGGTCCAAGATGCACTAGATAGAGTTATGGTGACTAGGACAACAATAGTCATAGCACATAGATTGTCCACCATCAGGAATGCAGATTTAATTGCAGTAGTCAAAAATGGAGTCATTGCAGAGAAAGGCAGCCATGACTCTTTAATCAACATCCACGACGGGATCTATGCTTCATTGGTGGCATTGCACACAAGTGCTAAAACTATATAAGCTACTGCTTTAGAAAAGAACAAAAAGAAACGTTCTTTTCTTTCTTTCTTTTTTTCCCTTTTAAAAATTATGGGCTTACAAGCATAAGAAATTTTCTTTTAACTTGTGTGGTTAGATTTGGACTATGATGATACTGTTGGACTAAGCACGAACCGCTGGACTTACAGCATCTAATTTGATCTTAACGTTAGCTAGGAGAAGGAAACATCCATGTAGGGGAGTTTTGAGCGATTCTTTTCCTTTTCCGGGCACTGTTTTGGGCGAGTCAGATGCCTACATATAATATTAGCAGTTGTATGAAGTGGAAATTTCCCTTTTCCTTCCATTTTCACCAATAATTTTCCTGTTTTCTTTTTCCAAATATTTCATATTTAGAACATTGTGACCCTAATTTTAAAAATAAAGGAGTTAATGATTCACAAAAAATCAATCTCTATTTTTGTTTTTTATTTCTACTATTTTGAATTATATCTTTCTCAAATTTTTATTTTGAAAAGATGGTTTTTGAGAAAAGATATGCTCTAAAATAACTTACAAAGTAAATTGGCTTCTAAGAAGAATTTTAAAAAGTCAAGTTTTCCAAAATCAAATAAAAAAGTATTTGTTGAAAATTTTTAATAAAATATGTAAAAAAATACTTAGTTCTATTTTTTACTATCAAACTAAAATTTTCAAACTTCAAAATTTATAATTAATTCTATAAATTAAAACTAAACTAACCAAACGAAGTTAAATAAGCTTATTTTCTTTTTTATCATGATAAAATTTTTTAAAAGAATTTTGAAAAGGAAAAAAATGGTGTTAAGGATCTTTTTTCAAGATTATCCATTACCACTTATAAATAGAATGACTCAGATAAATCTTTTTAAAATAATTTTGAGGAGGGAAAAGGTGTTAAAGAGACCCTCTTCACTCCATGTTAAACGCTATAATATTTTTTTCCAAATTTATTTCGATTTCTTTCTTTTCAATTTTTTGTTTCTTTATAATATTTTTAATTTATACATGTTCAAGAGGTTAATAAGTGAGTTTTCTTATTTTGTGTTCCTAAGTCCATTATAAAAAGGGAGCTGGTCAAATTAGTCATACCTTTGTGAAAATACATTTAAAATTCTTATTAATATAAAAAAAGTGAGTGTTCTGATTTGTTTATGATATTTTCTTATCATATGAGGCTTTGGAGGGATCTTAGATCCGTTGTCTATATATTTATTACAAATACTACATGCAAATGTGCTATCCACGCTAGATATGTGTAAACACAATGGTTGGGACATTATGTGTAATTCATTGCTTCAAACCCCAAATTCAAGCAAATTGTTAGCAAGAATAGTTCACCATTGTTTTGGGGTCTATAATTAACAATCGACTTATTTAAAAAAAGTGCATGTCCTCAACAATAGCACTTAAATAAATCTATTGTAATCACTGGCCTCTTTCATGTTTTAATTGCAGTCATCACTAAAGGATACACTGAAAGTTAAATCAAGTAGTAAAATAACACAACTCATAAATATATCTCTAATTAAGAAAGACAAAATTTAAGAACACATTTTATTATTGACTAAAGTAGCTTTTATATAGGCTTATAGAAGTGACCATGATGTCATAATTCTAGCTAATATTGTTATTAACTTGGACTCAACTAACCGCTAAGAAGTAGAAAATAGACTTTGAGACATAATCTCAATAGTATTGACTCAATAACAGCCAAATAAAATAGTCACATGAGCCGATGTCGTAGTTCAACACTTCCCCTCAACACCAACCTATGTCCTTCTCTTCATGCTGAGTTTATAGAAAAAAATTCTTTATCTTGTTATCACTCAAGCCTTTAGTCAATAAATATGCAACTTGATATTATGTCTTGACTTTCTTCAATTTGATTTCTTCTTGCAAAAATTTCTGTCTAATAAAATGATAATGAATTACCACATGTTTAGTCCTTGTATGTAAACTTGGATTCTATGCCAAGCATATTGTTCACTAATTATCGCAATATAATTGTATAATCTGTTAGACAATGAAGATCCTTTAGCAACTATATAAGCCACGTACTTTCTTAAACTGTCAATTCTACTGCTCCATATTTTGCTTCTATTGTGGATAAAGACACACTTTGTTCTCTCTTACCACACTATAAAATTGACCCTTCTCTTAATATGAAAACATACCCTATGGTTGAACATCAAGTATTGTGATCACCTACATAATCTGTCACAAAAACCAACTAGCTTGTAGTCTCCATCTTTTTTATAGAAAACACCATAGTAAAATGTTCTTTTCACATATCACAAAATTTGTCATATTCTATCACGACCCAAAATAGGTATGTGATCAGCACGTGGGACCAAGGTTTGAAACCCCAAATCACACGTAAGCCTACCATTACCGACAAAATAAATTCAAAACCTAATAACGCAATAACTTTATACAATACAATAACAATAGTGCGAGTCAAAAAGAAGTTTTACAACTCAATAAATCATGTCACTACGGACACTACAACACAATATAATGAAAATAAAGAAAGAACATACACAAATGTAGGTAAGTCGCAGCAGACACGTCACGGGAGTCACTACTGCTAAGCTGATGGTAGCTGACGAGAAAAATAAAGTTAAGGGGAGTCAGACCTCGTTGAGTAAACTCACACCGTCCTACGATACCCATTGTTATGCACACAGTCATGCATGAATACCAAAATACATCCAATCATATTGACAACACAAATAAATTATGGGGGAGAATATCTGTAGGACCCTAATCTCTAAGAGTTAGCCCTCACAACTTTAAACCTCGAATGGCTATAGGGAGCTCTGCATCACCAACGGTCCAGCCATACTCCTATACTCATGTAGCCGTAAGGCTCTCTTAATCCAAAGGGGCTATGGGGAGCCAAGCATCACCAACAGACCAACCCTTGCTCAAAGCGTCTAAAGTCATAAACATAAAAAATAAGGGTCTGTCAGGAGCTGAGCATCAACCAGGATCGGCCCATAACATATCTCAATATCATAACAAACAACTCTTATACTCATAGCCAGTACGCATCTGGTCCTGATGCATACCCATCAGGTGGCACGTCCTATAGATCTTTTCTTCCCCACAATCGAACGTAATAATACATATCAAATTATTAAGCATGCAATTTTCAAGTAAACATTCAGTTATGCAATGACCAATGCATATATGCAATACCCAACCCAACATATCCACTTAGTTAATTCGATATAAAGGATTATACTAAAGCGGTATAGATTACTGTATATACGCGTTTGTTATACACACACACACACATGCTTATAAATGTAGTTATGCATTGCTACATGTTGTCATCGATACCATCATTGAAAATTATTCATTTGCCAGTATGACTATGGTAATATTAAGTCATTATGAACTTACCTGGTAACTGAACTCATCTGTCCGAACCTTCCAATAGGGGTCTCGCTCCAGCTATACCTAGTAAATTGAAAGAAAATATCTCAACCAATGCTAATTAGGAGTTATTGGACTCGAATAACAATTTAGGTATCATCCGAATTACCTAAGCAGTCCATTTATGAAATTCAAAAATTTCTCCTATTCTCGCCTAAATGTTCTGTGATTTTTAATTCGCAAACCGTTGAAAATCTCACTATGGTTCTTTAGAGAAAAATGATCAGCATAATTAAAATTTTTATAAATTTTTTACAAAAGTGACCAAAATAGTCGTCTAAACAGTACTTCCGGTCACTGGAATATTCCTCTGGTTACCAAAATATTCCTCTGGTTACCGAAATATTCCATCTGATCATCAAAAATTTTTAGTCTTATAATTCAACGATTTTTATACCAAATGAAAGCTCTTGATGAGTAGAACAACTTTTTCCAAAGCAACATACTCAGATTCTCAATAGATTTAAACGAATTGAAGAAAAATGAACCGAATAACCTCTTTTTTTGTCAATCGGCTGGCGACAAGACCATGAGGCTTTTGTTCCTGATGTTAAGACGAGTCGAATTGTGGTGGTGGTGACTGGCTACAACCATTAGAAGCGACGGATCGATGACGATGATGGCTAAAATGGTTATGGTTGTAATGGGTTCGTCAAGAGGAAGAGATTGGTATATAACACTAACATGTTTGAGCCACTGGCAGTGAAGAATGGTTAGAGAGAGAGAATCGTGAATAGTAACTTTTAAGAGGGGTTAAAATGAAATTATGAGAACATGGCGAAAAGAAAAAGAAGTCTCTTATATATATAGCACACGGGATATTACATTCTCTCTCCCTTACAAAAAATTTGTCCTCAAATTTTATAATAAGATTTATTAAGGAAATAAGTATAAATGCAATTATCTTATCTCTCGCTCTGTCTTCCAAGTAGCTTCTTCAATGCGACCATTCCTCCACATCACCTTAACCATGGAAATTTGTTTTGATCTAAGCTGTCATACCTGCAAATCCATGATAGCCACTGGCTCCTCTTTGTAGGTTAAATTCTCGCTCAATTCTATGCTCTACGGTTGGAGTACATGGGAAGAGTCGGGAATGTACTTGCAAAGCATAGAAATATGGAATACTGGATGGACTTGAGCCATGTCCAAAGGTAATGCCAATCGATATACCACATTTCCAACCCTCTCCATTACCTCCTAAGGTCCAATATACCTTAGAGACAATTTTCCTCTCTTTACAAACTTCATCACACACTTTATTGGAGATACTTTAAGGAATACAAAATCTTCGACTTGAAGCTCCACTTCCTTACGCTTCGGATCAACATAACTCTTCTGTCTACTGACAACCGTCTCTAGCCTTTTCTTGATCAATGGGATCTACTCTTACGTGATTTTGATTAATCCTGGGCACTCCAACTACCTCTCGCCTACCTCCTCCAAACACATCGGTGACTTGCATTTTCATCAATATAATGCCTCGTATAGTGTCATCCCGATACTACTGTGGTAGCTATTATTATAGCGAACTTAATCAAAGGCAAGTGTCAATCCCAACTATCGCCAAAATTTATCACACACATCCTCAACATATCCTCTAAAGTATGAATTGTCCTTTCAGACTGTCCATCAGTCTGAGGATAAAATGCCATACTAAAATCCACTAAGTGCCTAACGCCTCCTGTAATTTTTTCCAAAACTGAGATGTGAACTGCGATCCCTAGTCTGAAACTATCAATACAGGTACTCCATAGAGGCACACTATTCGATCAAGATAAACTTGATCAAGCTTAGACACCGAGCAAGTAGTCTTCACGGGTAAAAAATGTGCTAATTTCGTCAGTCTATCTATAATCACCCATATTGAATCACATGGAGTTCTTGTATAAGGTAGGCCAACTAAGAAATCCTTCTTGATCTCTCCCATTTCCATTCAGGAATTGGCAGTGGTTGTAGCTTACCTGAGGGCTTTTGATGCTCAGCTTTTACTTTTTGACACATCAAGCATCTAGATACATATTCAGCCACATCTTTCTTCATACCGTCCCACTAATACATATCTTTAATATTATGGTACATTTTGGTGGAACCTAGATGCACATTATATGCAGCATAGTGCGCTTCCTCTAGAATCTCCTCTTTCAAGTTTTCTATACCTGGAACACATAGTCTCCCATTCATTCTGAGGATGCCTTCTTTATCGATTTCAAAATTTGCACATCGTCCTTCCTAAATGTCATAAATAAGTTGTTGAAATTTAGGATCTTGACCTTGGGTGATCCTAATCCTGTCCAATAATACTAACTACACCCTAATGCTGACCAGTAATATTCCTGCATCTGAAATCTAAAACTGAGTACCTTGATCCATCAAATCATGTAACTCCTTGGTCAAAATTCTCCTTTCTATTACAATATGCGCCAAACTACCTAAGGATTTCTTACTTAAAGCATCTGCCACGACATTTGTCTTCCCTACATGATACTGGATCGTACAGTCATAATCTTTTAGTAATTCCATCCACCTTCTTTACCTAAGATTTGGATCTTTTGCTAAAATATATACTTTAGACTCTTTTGATCCATAAAAATCTCACATGTCTCACTATATGAGTAATGTCACCAAATCTTTAAAGCAAAGATTACTGCTGCCATCTCTAAATCATGCGTAGGATAATTTTGTTCATGTTTCTTCAGTTGCCTTGAAGCATAAGCGATCACCCTACCATTTTGCATCAATACACATCCAAGACTAACTCTCGAAGCGTCACTGTATAATTGAAATCCTGTACCTTCTATTGGTAAAGTTAATATTGGAGCTGAAGTTAAACACTCCTTCAGTTTTTGAAAACTCTCCTTGTAAGCATTGGACCAAATAAATTGGATATTGCTTTTGCGTCAATCTGGTCAACGGGACTGTTATCTTAAAAAAATTTTAAACAAATCTTCGATAGTAACCTGCTAACCCGAAAAAACTCCGTGCCTCTGTCACGGTCCTGGGTTGTTCCTAATTCATCACAGCTTTTACCTTCTTCAGGTCCACTTGTATTCCACCTTGAGATACCACGTGTCCTAAGAATGCAACACTCTCAAGCTAGAATTCCCATTTTGAGAACTTGGCATACAGTTGATGTTCTCGAAGTGTCTACAATACCAATCTTAAGTGTTTGGCATGCTCCTTATCTGTTCACGAATACACCAAAATGTCATCAATAAAAACAATCATAAACCTATCCAAGAATTGCTTGAATACTCTATTCATTAGATCCATAAAAGCTACTGGAGCACTTCTAAGGCCAAAAGACATTACTAAAAAGTCATAATGACCATACCGAGTCATGAAGGTAGCCTTAGACACATCATCCCCTTTGATACTTAGCTGATGGTATCCTGATCTTAGATCAATATCTTAGAAAAGTACTTAGCACCTTGAAGTTGGTCAAATAAATCGTCAATTCAAGGTAGTGGATACTTGTTACGGATAGTCACCTTATTTAACTGTCGATAATCAATACACAATCAGAGAGAACCATCCTTTTTCTTCACAAATAGTATAGGTGCATCTCATGACGAAGCGCTAGGTCTGATAAAATCTTTATCTAACAGATCTTGTAACTGCTTCTTTAATTCCTTTAATTATGCAGGTGACATTTTGTATAGTGGTATAGAAATCGGAGCTATACCAGGTACTACGTCAATACAAAATTCAATTTCTTGCTTTGGGGGTAACCCTAATAACTCCTCAGGAAACACATTTGGAAACTTCCGAACTACCGAAATGCTTTGGAGACTGATGCCCGCTACAGCTAAATCCCTGACTAAGGTCAAAAATCCTTGGCACCCTTTTCTGAGCATCTTGTTGGCCACTACTGCTGAAACTATATTGGAAGGGGTAGTTTTTCGATCCCCCTTAAAGATAAACTCTACGTCCCCTGAAATCTTAAACATCACTTTCTTTTTTCTATAACCCAAGGTAGCATAATGATAGGATAAACAATCTATTCCTAGTATTACATCAAAATCCATAATTGGCAATACCATAAGATTCGCTACCAATAATCTCCACGGGACATGAGTAGTAGATCAAATTTACCTCTATGACATCAATCAGAGCTGTATATACTGACAAAGATTCTTCCATCCTATTCGTTGCTATTTTTAACCTCATAGTAAAGTTGGGCAACATGAAAGAGTGAGTCGCTCCTAAATCTATCAAAACCATAGCTTTTATTCCACATATGAGAATGATACCTGATACCATTGCATTGGAAGCCTGTGCATCTTGAGGGGTGAGAGTGAATGCCCTAGCCTGACCACGACCTACTTGTTGAGAGTTAGAGGATTGTCCCAGACTGCAACCTCTACTACTTGTACCAATCTTTCATGACAATTACGGATCACTGAATTCTTGGATAGCAATAAAATAATCAATATTAAATTAAATTATCAGATTAATCGAATATCTATCATTCATGAAATATAAGAACTCAAAACAAGAAATACTTGAATTAAAATGTGAATAAAAGTTTGAAACACAAAACCTCACAAAGTTACAATCAGAGTATTGAATCCCCTTGAATTAGAACGATGATTTTAGCCACACGTGGCTTTTGCTCCAATAACAAAAATAAAAGAAAGACTAAGAATTACGAAAAACGTAAGAATTGAGAACTCTTTTCTGTTGTGAGAAACGCCCCTTTTATAGGGTTTTCTAATCTAATCCTAATCTAAATTTAACTTGTAAAGATGTATATCTAAAACGAATTCAAAATCAAACCTCTTCATGATAAGGATAAGGCAAAGTCTTCCAGTCAAATTCTAACTCTTCAAGTGATTAGCCTTATTTACTGCATGAATCTCTTCACTTTATCCAATTTGTCATTATCATCAATAGAGTCTCAATTTGATGCAATCTCTACTTTTCATCTCCTAAAATAAAACAAACATCAATTTCCATATTTAAGCACAAAAATAAATTCAAAAAAAAGGAGATAATGTCAAATAATTAGTCAAGATAAATCTTAACAGTAAAATTAGATTTATAAAATTTTATAGATGAGAAGAGGACTATTTCATTAATTTATTTCCATTGAATTTCGTGAAAAGGACTATTTCATTAATTTATTTTCATTAAACTACATTGTAAACCTTAACCTAATGATTAAGTGATTAAACTTTTTTATTAGGCAGTGGTCTTTCATGAATACAATTAGATTGAAAACGTAACTAAGAAAATTATTCATTTTTATTTAAATTGATTTAACAAATTTTTAGATAAGGTGAATTAGTTACTAATATCTATAAAATTAGTATGATTATACTTGAATAGAATAAATATAAAATTATATTTTAATTAAAAATGAATAATTTTAACTTAAACATTTTTTACAAAAGTTTGATTTAAAATATAATGTTTGTTAGTGCTAAAAAAAATTTAACATTACAAAAATTATTTTTTTAATCTAACATTATCAGTTGACATGTTCATTTCTTTACCATAAAGTCAAGGTGACATGTTCATTTCTTTACCATAAAATGGTGCGGGCAATAATCTGCTTGTTGCTATACTTTGTGGCTTTGTAAATGAGCATTACCTAGTGTTTTCTGTGCCATAAAAGTTGGTGAGTGAAATCCATATAGTGGGGGTTGCATTTCAAGAGATTAAACCTAAAATGGTTATAAGGATGGAGATGGCTCGAATCTACATCGGCCTGGTTCAAACTTTTTTTAAGATTAAAAATGCAAAAATGAAGTTTTTTTGTTTGTAAGTGTTAGGCCTTAGGCCAGGCTGGGCCTGAACAATCCGACCTTAACTTAAAGTTCTACGTTTTCAAAAAAAGGGGCCCGAGGTTCAGCTTGAGGCTTAATCAACTTGGGTCAGGCCCCAAGCAAACTTCCATCTGTAAATGGTCCAAAACCTTCTTTGAGTTCCATCAAATTCTTAAATGGTTAAATATTGACTTTACCGAGTCATCTAATGTTCATAAAAATTCTATGTTAAGTAGGGATGTCAAATTTGGCTCAACCTGATTTTGGCTCGACCCACGGGTGGACCATGTCGGCCTATGGCCCTAGTGTTACTTTGAGCGACTTTATGGTAAAATTCCTTCTTATTCTTACCTTAGTCTTTGGGTATCTTACATATGCTACCAATGTTTATGTTTCTCATAAGTTTGCTCCTCGTGCCACATGTTGCTCTTTCCTTAGTTATCCTGTTGGCCAGAAAGCTTACAAATTATATGATATTGAAACTCACCGAGTCTTCACTAACTGTGATGTTAATTTCCATGAGGATATCTTTCCTTATGAATCCATTACCACTTCCACACTAACCGTTGATTCTATCCTACCTATTGCTATCACAGATCCTATTGCTTCAGAGAATCCTTCATCCATTCACCCAACATTTATGGAACCCATCCTTGCCTCTTCTACTACTTCACCACCACCAGCCCCCTTGCGTCATTCTCAATGACCTCACGTTCCTCCTGCAACTTTGCATGACCATATTTGCAATCAAATGACGTGTCCCAAATCTTTGTCACCCTCATAATCTTTTCCAAATAAAGGTATATCTTATCATCTCCACAATTTTATTTCTTATGACTGTTACTCACCACAACATCGTTTATTTATTACTACTATTACTAATGATGTCGAGCCTATATGTTATGATCAAGCTGCTTCTTAAACTCATTGGCAAGAAGCAATGCAATATGAGTTAGCTGCTTTAGAGGCCAACAATACTTAGTCTCTCACGTCTCTTCCCCCTAGAGTGCAGGTTATTGGTTGCTGTTGGGCATACAAAATCAAGGACAAATCAGATGGTTTTGTTGAATGCTATAAAGCATACACAGTTGCAAAGGTTATACACAACTCGAAGGTATCAATTATTATGACAGTTTTTCACCTACTACTAAAACGGTTACAGTACGTTGCTTATGTACCGTCTCGAATGACATATATATATATATAAGAGACAACTTCTTCTTTTTTCTCCATTTTCTCATATTTTCATTTTTAACCCTCTCAAAAGCTACTATTCACAAATTCCCTTTATTTAACCATTCTTCACCGCTGGTGACTCAAACCGGTTAGTTTTATATACCAATCTCTTCCTTTTGACGAGTTTGTCACAACCATTCCCATTTCAATCATTATCATCATCGAAATCATCGCAAAAACTTATGAAAAAAATTGACGAAAAACTTCAATCGTCGATCGGTCGCTTTCGGTGGTTGTTACCGGTCACCACCACCACCATTCGACTCGTCTCAACATCAGGAACAAAAGACCCATGGTCTCATCACCGATCACCACCAGAATCGCTGCCTATTAATGGAAAAAGATGTTAGGATTTCAGCTTGTTTTTCTTTAATTCGTTCAAATATGTTGAGAATCTGAGTATGTTGATTTGTAGAAAGTTGTGTCTACTCATCAAAAGCTTTCATTTGGTATAAAAATTGTTAAATTCTGATACTAAAGATTTTTCGGTGACCGGAAAAATATTCTAATCATCAGAGGTACTATTTTGGCGACCATTTTAGTCACCTTTTTGGAAAAAAATACTAATCATTTTTCTCTAAAGAAACATAATTGTATTTTCAACGATTTGTGAATTAAAAATAATATAACATTTAAGCGAGAACAAGAAAAATTTTTGAATTTCATAAATGGACTGATTAGGCAATTCAGATTATACCTAAATTGTTATTTGAGCCCAATAACTCCTAATTAGCACTGATTGAGATATTTTTCTTTTGATTTACTAGGTATAGCTAGAGCGGGACCCTATTGGAAGGTTCGGACAGACGAGTTCATTTGTGTATATTCTTTCTTTATTTTCATTTATCTTGTATTGTAGCATCGATAGTGATGGATTTCATGAGTTGTAAAACTTATTTCTGGCGCACACTATTGTTATTTTATTGTATCAACTTGTTGCATTCTTGGGGTTTGAATTTATTTTGTCGCTAGTGGTAGGCTTACGTGTGATTTAAGGTTTAGAATCTCAGGTCTTACGTGTCGGTCACGCGTTCGTTTCAGGTTATGACAGCTTATTGACTTTGGCAATTGCTCAAAATCAGTCTCTTTATTAGCTTGATGTTTATAATGCTTTTCTTCATGGTGATCTTTTTGAAGAAGTCTATATGTCTCTTCCTCCTAGTTTTCAACTACAGGGGGAAAATCTTGTATGTCACCTCGATAAGCCTTATATGGATTAAAACAAGGCTCTCATCAATGGTTTTCCAAGTTCTCTACTGCTATTCAAAATGTTGGATTTATTTAGTCCAAAGTTGATTATTCATTCTTTACATGTAGGAAAGGCAAATCATTTACAACTTTATTAATATATGTCGATGAGATTCTCATAATTGGTAATGATCCTGTCACCATATTTGGTCTTAAACAATTTATGCATAATCATTTATTGATTAAAGATTTGGGCAATGTAAAAGTATTTATACTACTACTCGTCCAAATATCATCTATTTAGTTCACATATTGAGCAGATTCATGCATGCTCCACACAAACCTCATATGGAAGCTATCATGTGTGTATTACATTATTTAAAGAATAATCCAGGTCAAGGTTTGTTTTTCCCTTCACAAAAAGGGTTATCTTTGTGTGCTTTTTGTGATTCTGATTAGGGAGGTTGCTCGGTATCCCGAAAATCAACTACAGGCTGTTGTGTTTTTTTAGGATCTTCTCTCGTTTCATGGTGAACAAAAAGGTATAAGACTATTTCTCTATCCTCAGCAAAAGTTGAATATAGAGCTATGACTAGTACATATTGTGAGTTATCTTGGTTACTATCACTGTTAAAAGATTTGTGAATATTACATCCAAAGCCAACATTGTTGTATTGTGAGAACAAAGCAACCCTACACATTACATCTAATCTGGTATTTCACGAAAGAACCAAACACAGAAATAGATTGTCACTTTATTCGTGTCAATATTCAGGATGGTTCAATCACAACTAAATATATTCCTTCAACTAAACAACTTGTCAATGTGTTCACTAAACTATCAGGGAAAGAAGTTTTTTCTAGAATGAAATGTAAGTTGGGAGATTTTTATGTTTACTCTCTAACTTGAAGAGGAGTGTTATAAAATTTAATTATATCGTGAGATTGATGGAGTAAATATTGTAATTGTCCATATTAGAATAGCTTAATTATAGGAGTAGAATAGCTCAATTATAAGGATAGGTTCTCTTTATATATATGTATTCGTTTCTGCTTTCAATGAATAATAAGAGGAATATATTTTTTTCGTCTTCCTGTATTTCAAAAATGGTTAACCAACTTCATATACGGAGATTTGTAAATATTAACCTACTTACCCAAGTTACAGTTACTTTAGATATTCAATTATTCGTTCTCTCTAATTCCCATTTCCTAACTAAATTCACTTACATTTAATAGGATATAGTCTTGAATAACACATTCTCGATCTGTCTTTTCAGATATGATGCGGAAACTGTAAGCTCTTCGCCTCGCCAACAAATTTTGACAAATCAGCCTCCACATGTCTCATGTATTGTTCGAGAAACGTGAATGTAGTTCGTACACGTAAATCCAAAAATCAATAATTACAAGCGACATCCTTCGGCGCACATGATGTCCCTTTCTTCATTGAACGCAATACTGTTGCGTCAATGTATGGTCCGTGAAATCCAAAATTCCCACAATTAGAAGAGACATCCTTTAGCGGTCACTTCGCCGAGACCTTACCAATTATACCAAGTTCTAGATGTTCTACACCTGATCTGCATTCGTAGTGGATGAGGAAGTCATTTATATGTCCGCTTATGGTCAATTTTTTGTGGAGCTGTATCCATCGCTGTCTAGAAACTACAGCACACAATTGACTTATTTTTCAAAATTAATTCAATATGATTTTAGAAATTCCATCAAATAAATGTTAGACGAAAGAAAGCATTGCTTGTAGAGTAATTTTACACCTTACAAATTATGCCAAGACTGGAACTGATATTATATATCATAGCCAACATTATTAATTAGTTACATCACATCTGCAAGGGTCTGATGTTATATATCATAGCCGACATTATTAATTGGTTACATCACATCTGCAAAGGTCTTACAAAGACAGGGAGGCCAAATTGCGGCTGCAGAGTGAGCGTGGCCACAGGAGCATGCTTGTACTCGGAAGCAAGTGTAAAACTAAAATTCTGGAGAAGCAACGCCAGCGCAGTTTTTGCTTCGAGCATCGCGAAATTTTGACCAATGCAAACTCTTGGACCCATAGAGAATGCGATGAACGCATTGGGGTGTGTGGCAGCCTTGGACACGCCATCCTTAAATCTTAGCGGATTAAACTCGTTTGCGTCGTCTCCCCA
>JANIIA010000004.1:8539411-8553258 GCA_027478495.1 Erythroxylum alaternifolium | reverse complement strand
AGGAAGAACTTTTGGTATGATGTCATTGGAGTTGATATCCAAGACTAACTGAGAAACTTTCTGCTTCAGTCTCTTCACTTCAGTAATAGAACCATAAAGAAACTTATAAGGTGGGCCTCTGACTCCTTGCTTCTCCAACATTTTAGTTACAACATATGGCCTCCATACAGCAACTTTAAGCAATTCCCAAATTAATGGGATCAGAACGGCTGCTAGAGCAACCATGACAATGCCTAGATTACCCATTTTCGGGAATAGCAGCTGGATTAAGGTTTTATGTGACGACAAAGTGAATGTGAGTAATGAGCAATGCAAGGACTCCAGCCCTTGGTCTAGTTTATATAGATTTTACGCTTACAATGCCCACAAGTAAGCGTGAATGCGACTTGGAGGATGAGATCATTGCTTTGTATGGACTTTAATGTTCTAAGGCTCCTGTTCAGTCATTGATCTCTGTCATTTTGCGCTCTTTGTTCAGACACTTTTGATATCAGTATTCGTTCCAGATTCCATCCACACATTTTACTGCATACAGTACACTGTTCTTAGCCGTTCCCTATTCGCATTGGGCGTAAGGTCCACTTCGGTGGTTCCCAACAAAATAGAAACTTCCATACACTTTATGATTCAGCCCGCACCGCTTTCAGATTGGTGCAACTTAGAGTCGTATTTGATTTCAAAATTTTAAAATCTAGAAGCTTATTGATTTCACTTCAATGATTGTGGGTCATACCAAAAAGATACCAATGAAGCTAAATATTAAAGATATTAGTTCAAGCACTCGCAAGAGTTTGATCCTTTATTTAATTAGACAAATCACTTTTTAAAAGATAAAAGAAAAGTGAACTTTCATAATTTGAAACTCCAACTCCAGCTACCTCTTTGCAAGTGAAGTAAGGTGCGTCTTTCAGTTACAATAATTGAATTTGTCATTTTCAGTTTTTTTAATTTTAATTTTAAGTAAGTTTACTTATTATTGTTATTAACATAATTATATTTTTGTTACTAACAATAATGAAATAAAAATAAAAATAGAAATAAATTAATGCTATAAATTAACCAAAGAATTCATTTTATTTAAAGGCCTTTATAATATTTAATAATTATTATTGTAAATATATTTTATTATAAACTAATATTTATTTACGATTATATTCTTAATTCTTAATTTTTAGATAATTTATTTAATAATTATTATATTTAAATTTTATGAATTTAAAGATTTTTTAATTTAGTATATATTTTATTTTAAAATTAGTTTTATTTGAATTTTATAATTTAGTTCATTAAAAATTAAAATAAATATTAAATATTAACTACTAATTAATATTATAAAAGTGAAACGTAAAATCTAAATTACTTGTTTTTGTTTCTTAAATAATAAAATAGGAAATTTTAAATTTAAATTTAACTGAAAATTCTTAATAAATTTAAGATTTAAAATAAATCTTTTTTTGGTTTGAAGTTTTTATTTTGATTTGAATAACTTGTGTAGTAATTTGAATAAATATAAGGAGGATGCATTAGCTTCCTTTTAGAAATTGTGCAAGATACACTATTGTGGATAATATTCTGCAACGTTTGTACGAATAGTTAGAAAAAAATTTTGTGGGCTAGTGTCATGAGTTCTAGAGGGGTATTTTTTTGGGGGGCATTTTTTGTGCTTTAGAGAGTGTTGTTTGATAGAGCAATTAATGATGTTGAAATTTTTTTCACTATGCAAATATCCATGTTTGTTTTTGTGTTTCTTTGTACTAGAATCATAATTTGATCTTTGTTTTCCCACTTCCCTATCTTTTGAGTTGTTCTTTATCATCATCAATCGGCATAGTTTGATGCATTCTTTAAAGCTTTTATTGGATTTTCATGCCAAGAAAATCAGATAATAATTAATAGGAAATTGTTGTATTGGAATCACATAACAATAGCAACTATGATTAGTGTTGGAACACATACTAGTAGGAAATTTTTTGTTAAACTAGAATCACATAGTTGTAGCTTGAATCATGTTAGAACACATATTAATAGAAAATTTGTTATTAAACATTAATTCAAATAGGATTAGTGTTTATGTCGTATGTGAAATAGCTACTTTTAAAATTTCATATTAATATGTGTTCTAAACACTAATCCTATTTTAAATACGACATAAACACTAATATTAGGATTTGTGACTTAAGTATTTCCTATTTCCTATTTCACACATGACATAAACACTAATCTTAATTCAAATAGGATAAATACTAATCTTAATTCAAATAGGATTAGTGTTTATGTTGTATGTTAAATAAGATAAGAATTAGAACACATATTTACGAGGAAATTTTAGTAGTTATTTCACATAAGACATAAATACTAATCCGAGGATTTGTGACTTCAGTATTTCCTATTTCATATTTCATATTTCCTATTTCACATACAACATAAACACTAATCCCATTTCTTATTTCACATACTACACTAATACTAATCCTAATTCAACTAAGATAAGCGTTTATGTCGTATTTGAAATAGCTACTTTTACAATTTATCAACTAAGATTTGACTTAAGTAATACCAAAATTTAAAATAATTACTTTTAAAATTATAACCATTTATCATCAAATGTTAATAAGCTTTAATTTATGTTTAATATTTTGTCATAACCTTTCATTTTTTAATTCTCTTTAATAATAGATTCGCATACATGCTTTTATTTATTATTATTTTTCCTTTTTGTATTATTCATTTCAAATACATATTAGTAAGAAATTTGTTGTTAAACACTAATTCAACTAGCATTAGTTTTTGTGTCATATGTTTCTTCCAAAATACTAATGTATGGATCAAATAGGATTTAGCATTTATAAATCCTATTAAAAATGTTATAAATTATCTAAGGTTGTGTTGAGGCCTAAGATAAGGTTACTTTTAATAAATTAGGACTTAAAGACTATCCAAAATGTCTTATGTATATGGCTAGAAAATTAAAGAACACTATACTTTGGGAAATTGTCAAGTAAGTTAGGAATTATTGCAAGAATAGAACTATCTTATATGAAACATGGTAAGGACTTGAAGGAAGACAACTTACTTTAAAATGCATTGAAAAAAGTTGAGATAATTATACGAAATCTTTAACTTTATGCAATATTGTTCTAATGATTTTGAGATTAACTACTTTTTTACTTATTGTTCACAGTTGAAATTGAATATTGTGCATATTGAGAACTCAAATGTTTCAAATTGTATTACTTCATTATTAAAACAAAGGACCAACCATCGTCGTTTCAAGTTGCATAAGTATTATAAATCTTTTTCTTATAATGTGGAGGCACAAAGTCATGTTCCCGAACTAATTTTTGAACAAAATTGGAACAGTTTGTGTGACCATTTGTCTGACCTAAAAGTTTAGGTTTGTTTTCTTTTCCTTCACGTTTGCTTGCATTAATCTTGTTAAATGATTTAACAGTTAAGTTATGCTTGTTATAAAAAGAAGATATCCTCTTTGTCCTCATTATAAGAGGAGGAGTCATTCAAATAATTTTTGCTAACATAGGCCAGGTGTGTAATATATATCATGCAAACAATTTATTCATGTAAAGAAAGTATGCAAGAACAAAAATGATTAGCAAGGCAACAAATATAAATTATTACTATAATTTATGCAATAAGTTGTACAAAAAATTTGGCTTATTAATAATGACTATACAAATCACATGACTCTTAAATTGGGCAATTTTAAGGTGTTAGATCAATTATACAAGTTGAAAGGAAGACAAAGAATAGAGACTTCATTGACATTAAAGGCAAAGATGTCGTTGCTGTTGAGACTCTAACAGGTATCAAATATACCTTAAATGTGTTATTTCCGCCTGAAATTAGCCAAAGTTTATTAAGTGTAGGTCAACTGCTAGAAAAGAATTATCCTCTACACTTTTAAAATAGACCCTACATCATTGATGATAATGTTAGTGGTAAGTTTATAATTACAAAAATGAGAGATAAAAGATTTCCAATTAAGTGGAAAGAGAATAATTTACATGCATGTATCACTTTTGTTGATGAGTTTATGATATGGCATAAAATGTTGTTCATTTTTGTTACGCTACACTTAAAAATTGCATCACTAGGCTTAAATCAAGGCCTACTTATGATTTGTCTTAAAAAGAATGTGTTTTAAGTTTATCAATTTGGGAAGCAACAAAGATTGTTATTTCCTATCAACAAGGCTTAGGGAGCTTCCCAATGATTGTAATTGATTTGTATTGACATGTGTAAAACCAATGTTGACACCCTTTCTGAATGATAGATGCCAAAATGATGAAGTGTAGGGATTTACATTATCAATCAAAAGTTAGAGGTGGAAAGTGTGTTTCAAAATTTCAATGCTTTGGAAAATTATAACAGAAAGGTGATAACATCGAATAATATGACTAAAATACATTAGATAACTTTGATAAATTTTACATTAAAGTTGGAATTGAACATTAGCTAACCATGGCTTACTCTCCTCAATAAAATCAAGTGATTGAGAGAAACAATATAACAGTTATGGAGATAGGAATATGTCTTTTATTTGAAAATAAGATACCTAAGTGTTTTTGGGTAAAAGACGTTTATATGGTTGTGTATTTGTTGAACCAACTTCCAACTAAAGAAGTGAAGGATAAAACTCCATTCGAGGCTAGACATGAAGTTATACTAATTATGGAATGCCTAAAAGTAATTAGGATTTGTTACACTCATATATCAGATATGAAAAAGACAAGTTAAACTATAAAGTTCAGATGGGAATCTTCATGAGATATGACTCTAGCTTTAAGGGCTATAGAATTTTTAATTTGAAAGAAAATGATTAGAAAGGACATCAAATTTGATGAAGCAGCAGTATGAAACTGAGAGAAAAGTGATATAGAAGTTGCATATGTTAAAATATAATAACTTGATGGGTTTTTGGGGGGCTTTGGAGAAAAATTACACCCAAGTCCAAATGATAAAATTGCTTAATATAATAACTAATCTCAAACTATAGGAGCTTACAATTATGATAAAATTGTTATAGAAAATGAGGGGAGAGTTGCAATGGAAAAGGATATAAAAATGATGAATAAAATGGAACTTAGAAACTAGTAAATAGGCCTAAAATTAAAAGATAATTAGTCTCAATTGGATTTTTAGAATCAAATATGGTCCAAATGGGTCTATAAACAAATTCAGTGCCAAATTGGTTGTAAAGGAGTATTGTTGAGAGTTTGAAATTGATTTTTTAGATGTTTTTATTCCAGTAGACTTCTAGTGGATTTAGCAATAAAGATAGGCCGAAAATTTTATCATCTTAATGTAAAGTCAATTGTTTTCTAAATGATATGCCTGAAGAAGATATTTATCTTACGTAATTAGAAGGATTTCAAGTTACAAGTTGTAAAGAAAAAGTTTACAAGTTTCATAAAGCACTATATGGCTCAAAATAAGTACCAAGATCTTAATTGATGCCTATCTACTACAACAAGGATTTAAAAGAAGTGAAAGAAAAGCTACTTTGTACATGATGAAGGTTTAAGAAGAAGTTCAGCTAATTGTCTCTTTATATGTAGATGACCTATTGATTATAGGTTGTAATTCAAAAATCTTGAAACAATTTGTATTGCAGATGGAGAGTGAATTTGAAATGTCAATATGTGACAGGAAAATTGATTTCATAATAAAAGTATACTCTGGAGGTTTTAAAGAAGTTTCATATTAAAAAAATCTAACTTAGTGATAACTCTATTGGTTGTGAATAAAAAATTATCAAAGAATGAAGGTTGCAACAAAATAGATGCTTGTGTTTACAATGGTCTAATTGGTAGCCTACTCTACTTATTTGCTACAAAGCTAGATTTAATGTTCTCTACAAGCTTGTTCTCATAATTTATGCATTAACCTAATCAAGTTCATCTTAGTGTTGCTAAGAAAGTTTTAAGGAACATCAGAAGCACTTTTGAATATGTTTTGTAGTTTGTTAGAAAAGAAAGTAAAGAACTTTACATATATGCGGATAGAGACTGGACTGAAAGCATAGATAATTCCAAAAGCACTTCTAGGTATGCTTTCTAGATTAGAAGTGGAGTTTTTTTAATGGAATTCTAGAAACCAAGAAGTGGCAGCCCAATCCTCAACAGAAGCTAAGTATAGATTTGTAGCAGCAGCTGCAAATCAAGCAATTTGGTTAACTATTAACATATTTAGGGAAAAGTGAAGATAAGACTACGTTGACTTGGACTGAAAACAAATCAACCATTTATATATGCCAAGAACCCTGTGCAGGATAGAAGAACAAAACATATAAAGGGGAATTTTAAAGCAATTAGAGAAGCTGATAAGAATGGTGAAGTCAACCCAATGCATTGTTGCTCAAAAAAATAGATTGTTGATATAGTAATTAAGGTAATTTCATTCTAAACTGAAGTTCGAGAGCTAAGATCAAGGTTTGGAGTCTCCAAAAAAATTCCCAAGTCTTAGAATTTGAGAGTTTTTTAGATATTTTAAGAAACTTTCTCTAACCTATTGTTATTAATAGTAGTTATAAAGATGTCGAGATCCTTATTTTATGGAATTTGTTTTTGAGAATATTAAATGTATGTGTTAGATTTAGTATTGACCAAACAATGTTATTGTAGTATGTATACGAGTATGATAGCAAATTCAGATGATATTTACTCAGAAAAGTGAAAATTTTGTTTTCTTACCACTACAGCTGAAAAATTGCTACTTCTATATTTTCTTAAGCAAATTTAGAAGTAGCAATTTAATGAAACCATGTTCCAAAATTTGTCAATTTGTATTTTTGGTCTTCAAAATATAAATTGAAGATGACTAATAAGTTATTAAGTTAAGAGAAATTAATTAAATTATTTCAAAGTTAGTGAAGGAAAGGCAAGTTTCTTCAAGTTGGAAGTTCAAACAAATTGCGCACATTCAAAGGATTAAGCAAGACCAGAATGACTTAGTGATTAAGTTGGGAAAAAAGTTCTAACTTATCTCAATGTTATTTTGTGTACATGATTTGCACTTTAATTGGATTAAGTTATGTTTGTATTGAAAGATATTTAGGTTGCAAGTCGGAAGAAGATATGCAACTTGCGTTAACAGATCATGTACTTAATGTTCTGAAACATTTTGTCTCTAGAAAAAAAAATCCAGACAGTCAACAAGTTGATCTGAGTTTATATATATCTGATTAGTAGTTTTTACACCAAATATCCACTAAAATTCAACCCTCAATCATAATTGCTTAAGCTCCAACATGCTTAAATATATTGTTCTACAAAATTTATCACGGTATCATAATTGACATAATCTTAAATTAATTATACTAACTTAAATATGCAGTAATACTATAATATGAACAGAACTCATTATACATATAATATTAATTGAAAGCATTAATTTTATTTTCTTATTGCAGATCTTTCGTTGCATGTGTTCTCTGAAGCTGCATAGTATTATCCTCAAAGTCGTAATGATAACCGATAAGAATGGCTTACATGTTAAGTACAGAATGGGTGATCCCACTTCCACTTCATCAAAAACAGAAGAAAAAGGCTCCAGCATGAATGCTGAATAATGGTAAAAGGAGAGTGTAGGAAGAGTGGCTTGAATGATAAATGACTTTTTTGAAGATTTAAAACATAGTTCAATATAATTTTAAAAGGAAAAAAAAAAAGAAGAAGTCTTTGATGAGTAGCGATAAAAGTTTAGGGCCAACTAAAGAATACTTGAAACTTTTAAATCTAAAGAGTATATTTAAATAAAAAATAGGACAATCAGTCGTTATGATTTTGCAAGATTTTTGGCATTCAATTAAAACAATTAAAGTTTTAATACTTAATTAAAAAATTATTATACAAAATGTATTTAATACTAAATTCTGTATACATAGATATAATATTTTACCTGGTTTAGAATTTTGTATTTAATTTTGAAAAATATGAATAATTATACAATTAAGACATAATTATATTTGCAATTAACTGTCTTTCAATTAGTTTTAAATTTTAAAAATAGTCTAGATATTATTATGATCATATTTACATTGGCTTGAGTTTTATTAAAGAATAATAGAATTTACATATAACTATAATTTGTTTGAAAACTTGATTATATAAAAGTTGTAGTCATAATTATTATTCAATAATAAAAAGGTTAGTTTTTGCTCCCAATGACCTAATCCCATAAAAAATAGTCTAACTCTGTTAAAAATTTTCTTACGTTCTTATTTATCTCTTTCGTTTTATTATACTCTTCTATTCGTTTTAGTTTTTCCGCATAATTCCCAAATAAAAATTTGTATAATCATGATGTTTGAACCAAAAATCTAGCTAGGCTGACAAGTCCATCCATATATGTCACATCTTTGCAAAAGCAACCACCAGGTATTAGCCCTGCATAGGTACTAATTATGCTTCATTTCTTCTCTTTCGAACCTTCAATCAACTAATTTAGACTGTAAATGCCTTTCAAAAAAAAATAATTTAGACTGTAAATGTCACATAGATCTTCCTTTTCCACGACAACACAAATTGCAGGGATATAAGAATGTGGTAGGAGAATGAGGATTGCAATTGTTAAGAAAAGGGGATCAGATCTCCTGTCCTAATTATAGCGTTCTTATCATGTTTTATTAAATCTTATCCACACATTTAAATGGATTCTATATAAATGTACGGATAAGATTTAATAAAACAAAATTAAACCAGAATAAGTTTAACAGGATTTGATGAGCAGGCGGAGAGGATTGCAACTGACCGTGCAATGATAAAAGATCCCAAAGTACTACTATTGGATAAAGAGTGCATTAGATGCTGAATATGAGAGGGTAGTGCAAGATGCATTAAATAAAGCCATGGTAAGCAGGACAATAGCCCACAGATTACCCACCATCAGGAATGCAGGTACAATTCAAGTGATTAAAAACTGAGAAAATGCAGAAAGTGGTAGGCACGAAACATTGATCACCAACCAAAGGTGGGATATATGTTTCCTTAGCTGCATTGCCTACTAGTGTTTAAGCTGCGACCGTCACCGAGGAACAAGAAGCTTCAATTTTAAAAGGAGGCACACGGTTGCTTTCTATTTCTAGCAGTGGTAAATTAAAACGGCATACAAATTCATTATTTTAGTCACGATAAGCTTTGAATCATTTTCAGTAGCAAGTTATAAAGGACCAGACAGACTTAAAAGTTAGTAATTACTAGTTTTTAATGATTATTACTGTTAGATCAAGATTACATGCTCACCAATCGTACGCCAAAACCAAATATTCAAAGTTATAACGTTAGCCTTACTTAAAGAAGGAGACCCTACTAAAATAAAACCAAGACTGTTTGCACTTAACATAACACAGACACTATGGCCACAATAGTGCTTGGTAAAAGCCTGAAAAAAGTCTAGAATGATTAACATTCATAGATAACCATGTACGCGTCGCAATCTAAATTGTTTTAAAAGATATTAGCTAATTTTCAGAGGCTAATTGTGCTTACCAGAGCCTTGATACGATACAATCTCTGTTGCACTGGGAATGGTCTCGCAAGTCCCAGCTAGCCTGAAGCCGACGTTTTAACCCGAGGCCCCCTTTAGTTTTTAGATGGTGTTAAAATTACGCTTCGCTGAAACGAGCTGCCGTAACCCCTTTTAAGGGTGGCTATGGTAAATCTGGTCTATCAATCCACCACAATGATTTAACGCTGAAATAAACTGAGAAATTTAAAGGCAATTACTCATTCATCATCATCATCATCATCATCATCACTGTACAAAACAAGACCAGTTTTAGCAACATCATGGCTCTCATTTGGGACGCCGTTGGAGAATTTCACTGGCTCTGATGACTTCTCTGTAACATCACAGGCTTGTGATTTCGCCAGGCCTGAAGATTCTCTATCATTCCCATCATTGATCTTTGCTTTTTTTGCCTGGGGTTTGACCTTAATAAGCATACTCAGAGGTCGAGATGGTGGATTCTTCCTCCCAACTGGCTTTTGTTCCTGAGTACAACATTATATCACATTTAGTCCGTTACTAATACCAACTCTCTTGGCATGATTCCCCCTTAGAGCATAATATGTTCAAGTAGTACAACGTTCTTTGACCATAATTTAATCAGTTTATACAGGATGTTCGCACACAAGAAAGGCCTTGAATAGATGATAGGAACCGATAGATTACAATTTGAAATCCATTATCTGTATAAACCATAGAAGGGAGGGCAGTAAATGTGTCATTGTGAAGTAAAGAATTAACAATCTAGACTGCATATCAGAATAGTTGTGGCGGATATTCACCTTAAGATGATGGATGCCATATCTAGGAAAAATTGAGCTCACCCTTGAGAATTATTACTGTTTTCTCTGAGGTGCTGAGTCTTCAAACACACTCTCAAATATGGCACACAGATTGGCTGCCATTGACCCATCAAACACTTAACTTTTTGGAACATAAGAGTACATACGGTGACCTTTACAACTAGGCTAGTTATCTCTTGTGAACATCCTATATGTTCTATATGACCCACATAAACATCTAAAGGCATAAAAATCAAGGAACAATTCATACGCCACAGAGCAGCACAAGGACAATATCATTATTATGCAATCATAAATTCGTCTGAAAAACCTTGAGAGGAGCAGAATTTGACAATGAAGAGTAACCAGGCAAGTCTTATATGATGTAGGTAACCCCTATCCCCCGAACTGTGATAAGGATCAGGGGCAAAATCCAACTAATACGATTGGTTGAAAACTAACCTCGACTACAGAAACATGTGGCATCTCCTTCATTTCTTGCATAACAGCAGATTTAGCAGCAACTGCAGCCTGAGAAAGAAAACAAGATGTCATATGAAAAGTGACTTGAAAGACAAAGATAAAAAACTAGTATTCAGATCTTATTTCTTCTCAAATAATTTGATCTTTTTCAAAACAATCAAATAGCATTAACATATTAGTGGGCTCCAATTTCCTCCTGCCCAGAGACTTGAACATAATATGGATCAGCATGCAACAATGAAGGTGTAAAACTTAAAGGTCACACTGCAACAAAAACGTCATCAGCAAACCCTTACCTTTTCTGGTCAATGTCATGAGTTTTCAGTAATATGGACAATCACAACCTCTAAATTTCAGGAAAAACAGAAATCTCTTAAGACACATATAACTTAGTCTCGCAGTCATCTACAACTGAAAAGTTGGATAACAAATTACCTGGAAGCTTTGAAGCTCTTGTGCTTCCTCATCTGCCAGTCGTCTCTCATATTCTCTTCTCGACTGCTCACACCAAAATAATAAATTAGAATAAGCATTAAACATGGAAAAAACTAGTTCATATGCAAGACATCTAGTGCCAACCAAAGAAGAGAAAAACAATTAGTTCATACTGTGTGTTACAGAGAAATTCAGTTATAGTGAACTTTACATAAATAAACAAATAAATATATGATGTAAAGGTAAACAACAATCAACTATGAATAAAGATCCTAAACTGTTTGGTTCATAATGTCAGAATCAACAGACCAATCTTACAGTCAAAACAATTGGTACATAAACAGTCTTTTAATCCCAACCTGATTTTGTTGATTAGTGATTATCAAAGGAAATATCAACAAAGAGTATGAAAGGTTATACCCTCCGTTGCATCCCTCAGACCACTATTGGTCCGATAAACACAGCCTTACCGTTTCCAAATTATCAAGAAATTCAGTCTCATCTTCATCCAAAGCTTTAGGTGGCCCTACAATAAAGTCAGTAACTTAATCATGAGAATCTTAATAGCCTATTGTTCAACATCCTGTATAATGACACGGTAACTTGTAACAGACCAAAAACTGAGTCTTTGAAGATATAAAAAATATATAAGAAGTGTTTCGGCAAGACAAATTCCAGAGATACACCTTAGCGTAGAAGTGAAAAAACCAAGCAACATTTAGTGAGGAGCATGAAAATAAACACTCATATAAGTCAGATTTAACATTTTCAGCCTGGATGAGACTTTTCATAGCACACACTACCATCCCATGCAATCTGGGTTATCATCAGAGACAACAACACGTCACAATAATGAAAGTGTATCCCATCTGCTGTTAATTTAGCAAAGTAAAGAACTCACTATGTTTGAAACGTTCATTAAATTCAGCATCTTTCTTATCCTTATTCTCCTTTAAAATCTGCATCAAGAGAAAACAGATAAGATGACTGCAGACAACTGAAATTTAGCATGATGACCCATTGGATTCAGAATCAATACTTAAATTATTGCATATGATGAAGAAGTCATCAGTAAAAAAACTTGTCATCAATCACCAAATTATGTACGAGAAACGAATCATGAAGCAAGAAGGATACAATGAAATCAATCCACCTGCTAGAGATTAATTTTCTTTTCACATTTTTTAAAATGAGAAACGAAGATGTGTATTTATTCTCCAAATATTTTATTTAAAAAAACTTAGAAAACAAAATTGGTTTGAATACCTCAGAGGTGTGGCAACTCAGAGATACATGAAAAGCAAATACTTGGTTCATTAGAAACGAGCACTAAAGCGTGGAATCTAGTAATAACAGCAGAAACTTGTGTAATGGAGACAGCTTATCAACAGGGACGTCATAACTAACCCAACAATAAATATCAGAAAAGGGACATCAGCGCATGAAATGCATCAACGATCCAAGCCTACGTTTAGAAGCAGTTTACCAATTGATTAAGATGAACATTCCAAACACTTAACGATAAGAAAAGGTACTCCTGCGCGTACCAGAAATTGACTGGTGCCTCCATTCTTTGATTTCAGGTTGCGAACAAATCAATCTCTCATTCTTGTAGGAAACGGAAAATGTGCATTCTTTGCCAGGCTTAATTTTTTTTAATTGAAGTAGAATGTACTCCTACGCTATTCTATTTATTTAAACGTCTACTTCACTCTTACCCTGTTATACAGTACCTAGCTCTAACACCAGGGCCGTGTTTTAGTTAGCAAAAATTCTCATATTCGTTCGAATCATCTTTTGAATTATCACTCTTATTACAAGACAAAAGCGTATAACAAAAGAGACGATCAATAAAGAAAATTTTGGTATCTTTAGGATACCTCGTAGAGAGGTCGATCCCTCTGGGCAGTACCATCTTCAACGCGTTCACCTCTTATCTTCTTAGCTTCATCCAACTGAAATAATCCACCAATTCATGCACATTAAACTTCAACATCAAAACAACTAACACGAAGGGTTTGATGGATAATCAAACTAACGAGTACCTGTTCCTCCGAGACAAAATTCATCAGCCTTACTGGACGAGATGATTCTTCCTCCATAATTAACTTACAAAAATCGCGAATACCTTCAATCTTCTATCAACGTTACCTCAATAGCTTAAGTTTCTAGGGTTTCCTACGAAGAACCGCCAAGAACAGCGAAATCCTTGATCTGCCGCCCGTCCGCATCAGAACAGACACTATTAAGGCCTGGTCGAGGGATTAATAATTGAAACGTAAGACAGTTTAATCGATTGATTGAAAATTTTATAATAGAATAAAATAAAATAGAACGATAATAAGAAATTTTTAGTTAAGAGAATTTAGGATGGAACATAAATCAATAAATATAAACAACCTAATATATTTTTAATAATTTTCTTAATATTAATTATTATTTTTAACCTTAATCCTTTTTTTCTAAACTTATTTATTAGAGTGACAAACTTATAACTCTTAATATATTTTTATATTATTAATAAAAAATTATATATAATTAATAAAAAATTAATATAATTTTTATTAATAAAAAATATAAAAATTATGTGTTAATTGTTTGTATATATTTTTATATAAATAA
>JANIIA010000004.1:8433606-8444708 GCA_027478495.1 Erythroxylum alaternifolium | reverse complement strand
TTGTAATAAACACAGATTTTAATGCTCAAATTTCTCTAATAAATACATAATTTTGCAATAGTATACGTTCTTGTCTAATATTCACATTTGTGTCTAAAACATCCCTAATGAATGGAGACCTTCAAACTAAAAAATGATGGGCAATTTGACATGAACTGAGTAAATGTCACTTCATATGCACATTCCATGAAGGTTGCAGCAACTGTACTTTTACCTATATTGACGTTACTTTATATTTCCATAGGTAAATATTTTTTATCTTCATTTCTAAATATGAATGAAGAAGTTCTACAAACACAAAGGCAGTGACATGCATATTGTGGGAAATTATGACTAAAGAATTTCAAAGTGTTACCTTCTTCTTTGCAATTTTGACTATTTCCCCCAATAAATTCTTTTCAGCAATTTGAAAATGAACAAAATCACCACAATTTTTTACCATTATTTCCAAAAGCTGCAAAGCAGATTTCATACACAATCAATCAATAGCATAAGCATAATAGACAATAGCTCCACTACTATTAACTTGGTAATCGCTACACACAAAAAAAGACACAAGCCAATAATATGAAAACAATCATAAAATGAAACTGTAATCAAATTACAGTCAAAGTCAGTGGCTGCACTTTAGGGTTCTTGTGCTGTAACCTTTTTTTCATAGCTTTCACTATGTCTTTTGTCGCCCTGAGCAATTCAAAACATGCTTACTAATGTACATAAAATTTACACTAATAGAATATACTTCGAAAACACGTGATCCATAACAATTCAAAAATCACAAATGAAAAATAAAGCAACTAAATAACCGGTTTGATCACCATTCCCAAAATACAATGCTCTATGCTCAACGAATATGTTGTTTTGTAAAACAAACTCAAATATCGGTTCACCAAAAGGATAATAACCTAAACGTCCTTCCTATGAGAAAATTTCCATCTAGATTTAATACACCAATATGAGATTTGCTCATTCCTTAATTTTCATAATCTACAAGTTATCATCTTATCAAACATAAGGCTATGTAAAAGAAAATTCAATTAGAATTCCACACAAAATTTCTTGTAACTCCCACAAAACATAAGTATAGCACAAAATTCTCTTGAGAAAATCAAAGAAACAAAAACAAAGACAACAAAAGATTAAAAAGTGAAAGTTATAAAGCAAAAACCCAAACATCAACTCCAAAAATGAAATAAAGTGGGAAAACAAACAACAGCTAAAAAGAACAAGAATAAAATGAAGAAACAAGTACCAGTGCGTAGAATTAACATAATCGTAGATATCAATTAAGAGAAATTAACAAAAAAATGGCATCTCAATCTTTAAATTTCGACGTATAATGCAACTTCATCTAAGGACTAGGATGCAGAACAAGTTTATCACCTGCTAATCTTATCATCTTCGAATTGTTTTTTCAGCCAACGGGTGCTTCGTGTCAAGGAGCCATAAATGTGCAGTATTTCCTCATCCAAGCTATGAGGAATAGCTGTATCAATAGGATTGTCCATACAATTGAACCATATTTCTAGTGCTATTCCATCTAAGTTTCCATTTACTAAAATGTGTTCAAGGATACTTCCCACAGTGTAAATGGCCAATAAAGCTTTTTGTAGGGAGTAATCATGAGTAAATCGTCACATTAATTAAAAGTGAAAGACTTGTAAAGAATAAACATTCCTTTTGATGCAAATTATATGAAATAGGGAAGATCAATAAAAAAAGAACCAAAATAGCACGAATTGTGCCATTTTCAAAGTTAATGGCATAATTACAGGAAAAAGACAATATATCACCTCTTAACTACAAATTGGATCACAGTCCCAACCTTTATTGCATACTTTTTGTGATATCTGCTAACATATACACCCTCGCCATGTTTTTAAATAGACAAAGTATATCAAATAAGTAATCTTAGACCGAAAACAGATCAATTACCAAGCATATGTGTACGTATTCCTTCTTAAATATGAATTCATCATAGATATCCCCATTAGTTATAATAGCAGATAAAAATCCGAGAACGATTACATGAATAGATTCTCGTACAATTTTCACAACTTTACCTTATGGTAATCACAAAAAATCTCAGTGTTAACAACAAAGATATTAAAGGCATGCAACAAGTATGTACATAGAGGAATATATAGAATTGTTAATTGCAAAAACAAGAATAAAAAACAAGGACAATTATAATATCGGAATCTAAAATAACCTAAAAACATGTCTAGTTTAGGGGAAAAATCAACAGTTTTGCTTAAATTCTAACAACAAAATATGGATGAACCCCAGATAGAATCCTCCCATGTTTATTTGGGAATTGACAGCATAAGCTAAAATGACACCACCAAAAGTTTCACTGTACCTAAAACCAAAACCATAACAAGAACATTAACACAAGTCGTAGTCAAATCCTTCGAGAGGCAAACCCTTGAGTGAACTTTGGGTCATCCTCCGTATAGCCTCCCATCATATAAGAGTCATACGTTTGCAATCACCGAGCTTGGATTCCAAAAAAATACGAAGGGATGGTACCAAAAAAAACCAATTTGAAGAACTCCTCGTCTTCTTGCGAGGTTAAAGATGAAATTAGGGGAGGAGTAGTAGAAATGGGAGGAGGACAAGTGACGAGGTGATGATTTCTTTGAGGAGATAATTAGGATCGATGGCGATACCATCATCTAGGTCCGAAGCATCATTGGAGGCTTGTGCAATGAAGGACTGAACAAAATCAATGCAAAAGAATCCAAGCATATAGATGGATGACGTGATGAGGGAGACAATGGCGGCAATCTCCCCAAGAGTGACAACGTGGAGGGGAGTAGAGTTGCGTATCTTGACGTAAGAGGAGGTTCACTGGAGAAGAGAAAGGAAAGAGGTCTGAAGAGGAAGATGCAATAGTTACTCAGGAGATTCCAGAGGGATCGAGAAATTAGGGATAGTTTTATGATTTCTACTTCGAATAAATTGGGTCGTTCAATAAAATGGAGCGATCCATCTAGGACACATTCGTAGGATGACGAACATCCCCATTCGCGCTTAGTATATTATATTTAAAGAGAATGGCACTTATAACGTCATTGTCGCAAGAACTGATTCTCGTCAGGCCACATCTCTTGATAAATCATTTTGGAGTTTGTTGATGCTGGAACACATGTTATCTTTATTGATGCACTAGTTCTATAAGGAAATGAAGGCTATGATGAATTTCTCTACTTTGACAAGATTCAATTTTATGTGAAATTACTAGGCTTTACTATATTAAATTTCCAGAATGATTGAGAGATGCTACTTAAGTGTACATTTTGCTAAATTACATTAAGCCTTTCAAACATTTGTTTTTTTGTTTAATAAATGGTTGCTTTTTTCAAGTATTAATGGAACTACTAGTTCTATTTTGTTCAAAGTGTTTGACTATATATCTATTTGTAGGATTGGATTATATATACGTTATTAGAGTTTAACGATATATCTTCATTGCTACGTGATACTACTACATATTTGTTGAATTGGCAATTGAAATTATAATTTTTATCTCAGTATTAATTTTAATACGAATGATTAAATTTATTATTATATGATCATAAATTAAAATTTTGATGTTTTATTTCTATTTTAATGAAATATGTTATACATATGATTTTATAATGATTTAATATTGTTTAAAATTCTTAAACTTTAATTCTTTTTTGTTTCACTACTTTAATGTCTACTCTTATTTTTCAAACTTTAGTTGATCACGTCTTTTCAAGACTTTAACTCTAGCTATTTGAGGTAAGGATGACAATAGATCGGGCAAACTCAAACTGCCCCAATCCCACCAAGCCAAAAGCAGTCCGACTCAAATCTTATTATTTAAAAAAATAATAATGAAGTTGTCAAATTGACTAGGCGTAGGGCCACGACTACTGTTACAAAGGTTTTCTTTCAAGCACTAACTTATTAGTTAGTTGCGCCAACTCTTTTGCACAGCAACCTCACTTAAGTCGTTAAAGCAAGATTTAGCCTTCCCTCATGACCGTCCACTAATCTACTTGTTCTCGAACACCTCACGACCCTCGCAGTGTTTCACTCGCACACCTTTTAACAAAACTACGAAAGAACTAAATATTCATAGCAACAATAAGAACAAAAAAAAGATACGGTAAACGCCAACCTTTATTACTTCCCTCAGAGTATACAAAGGATGTTCTCTCAATCTCCCTCTCATTCATTGTCTCAGAAGAGCAAGGCTCAAATGAGTTATTTATAGGCACATCTAGATGACCAAGTTAAAATCCTAATAGAACCCTACTAGCTAAGATCATATTTTATCATATCTTATCCTTATCAGATTACATAATACTAAACAATAGAATGACATTCACATCCAATTAGGACTCTATCTAATAGTATTAAGTTACATCACAATAATAAGATAAAATATAACATCTACCTTGGAATGATTTATCCATATTCACGAAGATCTCCTTTATTAGATGATCCTTCTATATGATCTTCTTCTTTAGAGCTAATGTCCATCTACTGTGATCTTATCCACCACATTATTCAAGATCTTCTCATGTCTATCCATTGATGATAAGTCATCCAAACCAATAGCACATGGTCTGTCTAATGCTTTCTCATGCTAACTCTATAGGTCATGATATGTCAATTTGAGTACACACTAAGTCCTTAGTCCTTTAAGAACCTAGCCTTAGCCAAATTAGCTTATATAAGGTTTGAAACTCTCCCAAAACTTACACCATGATTGATCTACTTGCTAAGTTACCTTGGAACTCTTACATATTCCTGTCATGCTGTGATCCAGCTAACATTCCACTCGACGTCCATCTCAAGCTTTCTTTTAGTCTTACATCCGAATTTTGTATCTTGTCGAAGATTTCCACCAATGTGTACCAATGCATGCTAACGCTTGACATTGTTCATTTTTTCCTTGCCTCTTCACAAGTTTTTGCCTTCTTTTATTGTTTTCCGTGTCAAACATTAGATAAGGTTTGCTGATGCTGTACGATTATGCTATTACTACTTAGGGTCTATTAAGTGTTGAGCCTTGAGCAAGGCTTGGACTTTGGCTACCTAAGCCTGACTAACTCCGACGTAACCCGTTAACTTCTAATTAGACAGGACGAACTCTTTTGTGATCCCTAAGTTGAGGACGTAGTGCAAAGGGGTAACGTAACGACGACTAGCTGCGATGGAATCAGAGTCATCGAAATTTTAAAAATGGTAAAAAGAGGCAATTTACTACCGGTTGCAAGTGGATAGATAACTAGTTCTATATTTTAGCCGTCTCTCTCTCTCTAAAGGTCAAGATCAAGCATGCATAGAGAGAGAGAAGAGCTCTTCTTAAGTCAGGGACTTACTTAGGACCCAGAATACTAAGACAATTCTTCATTTCCGTATTTCGACATTTTAAAAAAAGACTTTTCTACCCACCTTCTGTCCCTTCCCCTTAAGGTATGCCAATTCCAATTCCAAACCCAATCCCATTTGAATTATGCTGTAAGAACCCTAAATCTCCCTTTTTGTTTTTTTCTTTAGCAAGGTCTTATTCAATGTCATTTCTTTTTCTTTCTTTTTGCTCTTTCTTCTCTAGAAGCGAGGGAGCTCAAGGATCTGTTTCGTTACAGCACCTAGTTGCTGAATTACGTTGGATGTGAATAATAAAATGGATAATTTTTTTTTCTCTTGGTGGGTGTTCTTGGCTATATTAGGAAAATATTGAGATGGGTTATACTCAAAATCCAATCTTGTGACTTTCTTGCTTCTCGATATTTGATTATATTAAGGATTTTGGTTGTTCGAAATTAATCAACTTCATTGCTTCTTACATCTAAGGTGTTTTATTAGATTCCTTGGTGTTGCATCTCTTGTTATCTGTAGAGTTCTTTCTTGATTTAAGCACATGAGCTTTCTATCCAAGTTCACTAAATTTTATAGCAGTTATTGAAAATCATATAGTTGGTCTTGTTGGTGTATTGTTGTTATTCAATTTAAGTCTTATTGCTTTGACTTGAAGATGGTTAATCAATCGAATTCTTCCCCCGGATCTTATGTCACCATTGGTACTTCAAACCATCACACACCAACACCTCAATCTGAGAAAAACATCGTTCCTCCTTTCCCTCCAAGGTTCCCTGGAGCACCCAGCTTCCCTCATCCCACATTGCAACATGATCAAATGCCTTCTCCATCACTCAGACCTCCAATTTTAATGTCCCCGGCTGGTGGCATCAAAACTGGAAGCCCAAATCCTCATTTAAGCACTCCCCTGGGCCCTCCTGTTTTCACTTCACCAATCCAGCCTGCGGCTGTTCCATTTCAAACCTCTCCGGCAACTCCTTAACTAGTTCCTTTCTCATCCAGTGCATCATTGCCCACATCCTCATTTCTTCATTTTTCAAATGTGTCAGTGGACCTTCAGCATCAAGTTTTCCAAGGTATAGAGGAATCGCCTGTTGAGGGATCACCATGTGTTTTATTCTCAACTCGTAAGGTAACACTTTGTTTCCTTCCAATCAAATGAAACAAATAAACTTAATTATAATAAAATAAGATCCTGTTCTGTTTGTTGATCTTGGATATGAGTTTGGGGGTATCATGATTGTTATGTTTACATCCTCACTATTAACCATCCTGTTATTATTTTTGTCATTTATATCAATATCATGGCCAGACTGATGGAATTTCAAGTTAAGAAAATTGTTTTTCATATGTTACTTTTTGCCTATGGAAGTTTTAGAAGTATTATGTGTAGATTTCTTTTATTCAGCACACATATATATACTGATAGATACTTAATTTGATTAGCATGTGGATTTGCTCTATTTGTGAAGGTATTGAAGCAAAGAAAACTATCAAATGTCCCAGTTTGGGTTTTGGGGCACTTTTTTCTCCTGGCAGAGAGATTTCCACAGTTCCCCAAATAGTGCAGCGTGATCCTCATCGCTGCCACAACTGTGGAGCTCATTCCAATCTTTAGTACAAGATACTGCTTGGTTCAGGGCAATGGCAGTGTGTAATCTATCGGATGTTAAATAGAAGTGAAGGTGAATATATAGCTCCAAGCAATGAAGATCTTCGTAATTTTCCTGAATTGTCATCACCCATGGTTGACTATATTCAAACTGGAAACAAGAGACCGGGTTTTATTATTGTCTCTGATTCCAGGATGTCTACACCTGTTGTTCTTGTTGTAGACGAAGAACCACACCTGCAGCATCTGCAGAGCTCTTTGCATGCATTTGTTGATGCATTGCCTCCAACAGCAAGAATTGGAATCATATTATAAGGACGTACTGTATCTGTTTATGATTTTTCAGAGCAATTAGTGGCATCTGTTGATGTGCTTCTGCATGACAAATCACCTACTCAGGACTCATTGAAAGCACTGATCTATGGAGCTGGTGTCTACCTTTCACCTATGCATGCATCAAAGGAAGTAGCTCACAGAATATTCTCATCATTGAGGCCGTACAAGTTGGACAAACCATAAGCTTTAAGAGACCAGTGCCTGGGCACTGCTGTTGAGGTTGCTTTGGCAATAATCCAAGGACCATCAGCAGAAATGTCAAGTGGAGTGGTCAAAAAGGCTGGAGGTTATAGTAGGATAATAGTGTGTGTGGGTGGACCAAATACATATGGCCCTGGTTCTGTTCCTCACTCTCTTACTCATCCAAATTACCCACACTTAGAGAAGATAGCCCTGAAATGGATGCAGCATCAAGGCCGTGAAGCTCATCGTTGGAATACAGTGATTGGCATTCTGTGTGCTGGAACATACCCTGTTCATGTTCCAATTTTGCAACCTTTGGCAAAAGCTTCTGGACGTGTTTTGGTTCTTCATGATGACTTTGGAGAAGCGTTTGGGGTAAACTTGCAAAGGGCATATTCAAGAGCTTATGGTTCACATGGTTTATTGGAGATTCAATTTTCTGATGACATCCTTATCACTCAAGTCATGGGTCCTGGTGAAGAAGCGCATGTAGACTCACAGGAAAATTTTAAAAATGACATGTCTCTTTCTATACAAATGTTAAGTGTTGAAGAAACACAGAGCTTTGCGCTCTCCGTGGAAATCAAAGCAGATATTAAAAGTGATTTTGTGTTTTTCCAATTTATGACCCAATGTTCAAATGTTTATTAAGTTGATACAGTTGAAAGTGTTTCGGCATATCTTGAAAGTGTTCAAGATGAAGTGGCCGCAATTCTTATTGGTAAAAGAACTGTTCTACGAGCAAAAAACTCTTCAGATGCAATTGATATGCGAGCAACAATAGATAAAAGAATTAAGGACATTGTTCTTAAATTTGGGTCCCAGGTACCCAAGTCAAAACTTCATCGATTCCCTAAAGAACTATCAATGTTACCTGAGCTTTTTTTTCATCTCAGGCGAGGTCCGCTTTTGGGAAAAATTATTGGCCATGAGGATGAGAGATATGTATTAAGGAATTTGTTTCTAAATGCATCTTTTGATCTTTCACTTCGTATGGTAGCACCTTATTGTCTAATGCATCGAGAAGGCGGCATATTTGAGGAACTACCAGCGTATAACCTCGCTGTGCAATCTGATACAGCTGTTGTCCTTGAACATATAACTGATGTCTTCATTTGGTTGGTATGAAAAGCTTTCTTATCCAATTTTATATTTCATCCTTCTGTTTGTCTGAGTGGTTGCTTGTCTAACTAGTTTTATTGTGTAAATGTCATTGATGGAAAATATTCACCTTGGGAACCTTTTTGAGTAGATCAAGGGGTTCTTTTCTTGTTAACTATTTCATAGTTCTTTTTAACTTTCCTATGCAATATTATGCAAGGCTTTAAGTTTATGGTTCGTATTTTCAGGGTGTTGAGCTAGCTGCTGATGAGGGAAGAAGTGTTGCTGCTTTAGCAGCTTGTAAAACATTAGCTAAAGAGCTCACTAAATTATGTTTTCTAGCTCCTCGAATCCTTTCATTCAAGGTATGTTTCTCTTGACTATATATTCATAACTTGTATGTCTTTTCCCTTATGTCCAAATTAAGCTATAAGCTTGTTGGAAACAGGAAGGGAGCTCCCAAGCCCGATACTTCGTTTCTCGGTTGATACCTGCACACAAGGATCCTCCATATGAGCAGGTGAGGGTGGTTGATGAAGAAAAGCCTTTTTTACGTTGGCAAAAATAGGCATACTGTGCATTGGGTTTGATAATGCAATTTCAATTTAATCGAATGCAGGAGGCGAGATTCCCACAGCTTCGCTCATTGACACCAGAACAAAGAACGAGGCTGAAGAGCAGTTTTCTTCATTTTGATGATCCTAGTTTCTGTGAGTGGGTGCGAAGCTTGAAAGTGGTTCCACCATAACCAAGTTAAGAAGGGTAAATGCAATAGAAATTGGAAAGCGAGCGAGGGTGTTTCTCCTCAAAGGGGCAGTTTTTGGAGCAAACATCCCAAGTTAGTGTAATGGAAATTTGTTTTATCCTGTTTATATTCTATGTTTTCCACAGTGAAGAGGGCGTTTGAATTACACTGGTGATGGATGAGATCTAAGACACTTTTGGAAAGATCTTAAAGGCTGAAAGCTTGTTCGTTTTTGCTTTGGGAGCAAACAAGCAGACTAAAGTCACCTATACCTCAAACAATTACCAGTAACAGCGAGACATCCTAGCCAAGGGTAGCGCGTAGTCGCCACCTTTCTCCATGGACGTCGATGCCCCAAGCTCCACGCTGGAACAAAATCCGGCAACACTAAAGGTTAAGAATCGTGATGAAGAAACCACTGACGCAACCCACTCCACCTTCACCCACCCCTCCCACGGTATGCCCAACCCTGACACCACCATCCCTTTGGAAAGCATTCCCTAGTTTCGAACTGCTTTACTCAAGAACCATCAACACACCACTCCTGCAACTCATTCAAAGCACAACCCACTCATCGTGGACGCCACAGATGTGCGCCATGCCCTGCTTGAAGGCGTTCCTTCCATTGACTTCAGTGCCCGCGTTCACCAGCAAATCCAAGACAGGATGGGTCATTCACTCATTCTCCGGCCTTTAGGTAGACTCATCAATTATAAAGTTCTACATCAACGCCTAATGGCTCTTTGGAAACCCCAAGGTAATATCCATCTCCTTGACATGGCAGACGGCTACTACCTACTGACCCTAGAGGAAGAGGCAGATTACTGCAAGATTCTACTCGAAGGTCCTTGGTCCATCCTTGGCCACTACATCACAATTATCCCCTGGCAGCCTAACTTTAATACCAAAACAGCACACATCCGCACTGTTGCCACATGGATCCGATTACCTGGCTTACCAGTGGACTTTTTCCACGAAGCAACCCTACGGGAGATTGCCAAACCTCTTGGAGAATACCTCAGAAGTTATAACCACACAGTTCCCACCCACCGAGCTCAGTTTGCTCACATCGCGGTGCGTATCGATCTCAGCAAACCACTAATCCCTCATGTCATCGTCTGCGGCCTAGCCTACCCTGTACAATATGAAAATTTATACAGAATTTGCTATGCCTGTGGCCGTTATGGCCATCTCCAAGAGGAATGCCGCACTAACAGCCCATCTGACTCCCACACTGAGAACGACAACCCCAGCGACGATTGCAACAAGATGGATTCCACTCAGGAGCCCACTGAAACATCGACATTAAACCAACCTACCGGACAATCCATGCCAGAAACCAACACGCCGGACGTTGGAAGCTCCAGCACGCCACCCAAGGCTCCTCCCCCAACACTGCCAATTCCCCAACGGTCATCTCTCCTCAAACCAGGACCCTGGCTGATTGCACAGAAGAAAGGACGCCGTCCCACATCAATCAGTCCATCAGTTCCCAACAGGCCAACAGACTCGAACTGTACAAGGCGGTGGAACAGAGACCTTAGTTACGCCATCTAGGTTTGCACTTCTTGGCTCCGCAACTGAAGTGGAGGACCCCTCTCCCTCAACTGGCACACCACTATCCACACAACCTGCGCCACTCCCCACACCAACTCAGCCCATTTCATTCTCCTCCACAGCCACTAAAAAAGGCAACAAAGGCAAGCAAGGTATACGGCCCAAGCTCAAATCACCCAACGAACCCCGACCCAAGAAAAAATA
>JANIIA010000004.1:8403205-8413368 GCA_027478495.1 Erythroxylum alaternifolium | reverse complement strand
AACTCCGCCCGTAGGGGACTGCCGGACTCCACTCCTCGAACCACTTCCCCATCGCCGCCCCACCCTTCCGGAGTGGGCCCATTCCAACTAGGGCTTCGAGAATGACAAGAGTCTTTCAACGAGCTGGACCCTCTCGTCTCAGCCCCATATATTGACCCCCCACGGGTCTTTTTGTAACCGACCTCTTTTACAGGTCCCCCTAGTATCTAAAAAAAAAATTACACTGGTGATGCCATGCCAGCCAAAGGGCATCACTATCCATTTAACAAAAGATTTCCTTTTTTTTTTCTGACACAGAGGAAAGATATCACTTTAGACTTTGGAAATTGAATTCGGATTCTGGCGTATTTTTTTAAGCAATAAAACTGTGTAGTCACCTTCCTATTCAAACAGCTTTTTATATGTTAAGATTCTCTCTGAAAGCTCTAGGATTAGATGTTTAGCTCCTTTTTTTCTGTTTTAATTCTTCTTTTAAATATATATTTTTATCATAATTATATATTAGATAATATTTAAATAAATTATTTCAGTCTTTTATATATTTATTAATATTATTTTATTTTATTAAAATGAATAATTTAAAGTTGATATTTATTTTTAATATATTTTAATTATTTAAACAAAATTTATTTGAAAATTATATATTCAGAAGATATTTTAAATTTAATTATATTTGTTAATAATTATTAAATTAAATAATTTATATTTTTTATTAAAATTAATATATTAAATAATTTAATAATATATATTCAGTTTATGGTAAATTATATTATAAAATAAAAATAAAAATAAAAAATAAAGATATGAATATTTTGTCATAAATTGGAAAAGAAAAAGGTATTATTTTCAGTATTTATTTCTATTTACTTGTTTATTTTTGAAACATGTTAGATAAATTAGAAGAAGAAAATGAAATTAAAAATCCCATGGTTTTTATTTTTTAACGCGCACAGTTTCGTTGGGAGAAAATGTAGACAATGTCGATGTCATGTCAAGTGTTGATAGTCCAGATCGGGGCCACGTGTCAACTCTTAAGACTCTGGCAAAGACTAAAGAGGTGGTACGGCTCACCTTATCTCAAATCAATCTATCCTTCTCTGTCTTCCAAGTTCTGACAATCCAAAGCTCGAGCACCTGTTAAACTGAAGCCTTCGACACTGCATCAGTAAACTAGTAGCCATTCTTAAGGTTACACCATTTTTCTTATCTCATTCAACTTCAATCCAGTAGTAGAAATGGCGTCACTATTATGTGACTCGCCTCATCTGCTGAACCATCTGTCTCCGGTAACTTCGTTTTCCCAATCAAAGTCTCCCCTTTTCCATGAAAAGCACCTCAAGAGAAAAACCCTTTTGGCTTCCTCGTTTCTGGGTATTAAATCTCCACAAATATTTAACTTCCAACTGAAAACATCGAGATTGGCATGTAGTGGAAAAAGGAGGATGCGTATGGTGGCTTCGTTAGGAGGACTTCTCGGTGGTATTTTTAAGGGTGCGGATACAGGGGAGTCTACTAGACAGCAGTATGCTTCGATTGTCAGTCTCGTTAATGGATTTGAGGCAGAGATGTCGGCTTTATCTGATTCACAATTGAAAGACAAAACTTCAGTCTTGAAAGAGCGCGCCAAAATGGGTGAAGCTCTGGAATCCCTTTTACCGGTAAACTTTTCTTTTTATTGCTTGTCGTCTTCAGAAAAAAAATATGTGTTTCGACATCTTGAGTAGAAAAGCATATTTGTTTCAGGAAGCATTTGCTGTGGTGAGAGAGGCTTCAAAACGGGTTATTGGTCTTCGTCCTTTCGATGTCCAGCTGATAGGTTAGTTTTGAAGTCTGTACCGAATTCTTACATAACTTGATACTTTCTTGATCTGGCCAAGGTGGTTTCGGTTTCATATTTGGAAGCGGAGAAGTTCATCTATCGTATTGTTTTTTTTTTTTAATGAAGGTGGCATGGTGCTTCATAAAGGGGAAATAGCTGAAATGAGGACTGGAGAAGGAAAGACACTTGTGGCCATCCTACCAGCGTATTTGAATGCGCTAACTGGGAAAGGAGTTCATGTTGTTACTGTTAATGATTATTTGGCCCGAAGAGATTGTGAATGGGTTGGTCAAGTCCCCCGTTTTCTTGGATTGAAGGTTGGCCTAATTCAACGTATGTCATATACTTTCATATTATTGCTTATTTGTTCCTTTTCCTTCTATCTGAAACTAGTCCTCACAGCCACACTAAGTTATTTGTGTATTTAAATGGGTATGTTTAAGGCCCCTTAAGGGCACATTGGTCGACTTTTCTATGGGATTTTCTTCTTCCTTTTTTTCTAAAAATAAATTTCAGCTGCCTGCGAGTTGCTTCTTGTTGAGTTGCATTCTAGTTCTTTTTTCTGTGATCTTCTCCCTCTTTATTATTCCTTCTTCTTTCCACTTTTGGTTGGATGTTCTTTATTTCTTCTGCCAGTGACCATTAATTCTTTTCATTATGTTTTTTATTACTTACTGTGAAAATTCTTTTGATTAAGCAACCCCTTCTTTTTCTTTCCTTTTTTGGCAGAGAACATGACACCTGAACAACGTAGGGAGAACTACATGTGTGACATAACTTATGTCACCAACAGTGAGCTTGGTTTTGATTACTTAAGGGACAATCTTGCCACGGAAAGTAATTCTTTCTTATGTTCTTAAATTTCCCATATCAACATATCATAATACTGGCATTATATTTATTGAAGAGCCCTAAGACATACAAAATGGCTTATATTAAATCTTTTCTTGTCAAATCCCGCAGAGTGTTGAGGAGCTTGTTTTAAGGGGATTCAATTACTGTATAATTGATGAAGTAGATTCCATCCTTATTGATGAAGCAAGAACTCCTCTCATTATATCTGGTCCTTCAGAGAAACCTAGTGATCGGTATTATAAAGCTGCCAAATTAGCTGCAGCATTTGTACGTGATATACACTACACTGTAAGTCTCCTGTGGATGCGCTTTATTACTTTACAGCAGAGACTACCAACTAGACAGCATATTTAAAGTGAAACACAAACTGTTTATCTGATTTGTCTGGTTCTTCTTTTATGGTCAGCGTAATAGAAGCCAGGGGTAGTTTGAAAAGATGGCCTTCATAACCTACCTACACTTTTGTTACAGGTGGATGAGAAACAAAAAACAGTTCTTCTTACAGAACAGGGTTATGAGGATGCTGAAGAAATCTTGGATGTAAAAGATTTGTATGATCCTAGAGAACAATGGGCATCATATGTAATAAATGCAATAAAAGCAAAAGAATTATTTCTTAGGGATGTTAACTACATCATACGTGGTAAGGAGGTGCTGATTGTGGATGAGTTTACTGGTCGAGTAATGCAGGTGATTTTTCTGCCTGACAAGCATAGTTACTGATATATGTCCATATCAATGTTTTTGTACTATTACCGAAGATAAGCTTACCTTTATAGATACACCTTTTTTCTTTATTAGGGAAGGAGATGGAGTGATGGTCTTCATCAAGCAGTTGAAGCAAAAGAAAGCTTGCCAATTCAGAACGAAACTGTGACCCTTGCATCAATCAGTTACCAGAATTTCTTTCTCCAGGTACCTTTGATCTCAGATGATCATGTTGAGGACTTTGGATAACTTTTGCTATCTTGACTGATATTCTGTTAAATGAACTGCAACAGTTCCCAAAACTTTGTGGAATGACTGGAACTGCAGCAACTGAAAGCACTGAATTTGAGAGCATTTACAAACTTAAAGTTACAATTGTTCCAACAAACAAGCCCATGATAAGAAAGGTTTGTTTTTCCATGCTATCTATATCAACATCTTTTACTTTAATATTTTATTATCTTGAAGAATTTTCACATGATGAGCACAATAATTTTTCGCAAATGATGTAATTTATCTAGTAGTATGATTTTAGTATAGCTTTAACGAATTAGATGCCATTTTTATCATCTTAACATCGTAATCTGGGAACTATTTAGCCCAAAGCAGGGTTTACTAGTTGTGGCACTTGTTCTTGTTGTACTACTGATGAAACTACCTATCTTCTCAACATCTTCCCAGGATGAATCAGATGTAGTTTTCAGGGCTACATTTGGGAAATGGAGGGCAGTTGTGGTAGAAATTTCTAGAATGCATAAGACAGGTCGTCCTGTGCTTGTAGGCACAACAAGTGTTGAGCAGAGTGATGAATTATCTGAACAGTTGCAAGAAGCTGGAATTCCTCATGAGGTAAGGTGTTTCTTTAGGGAAAAAATAGAGAAGTGTAAAACCTTTATCACTTATTGTAGGGTGTTCAGGGTAATAAAGTTTTCTAGGTATGGATTGCTTAAAGGTTTTGAATGCAAAACCGGAAAATGTGGAGAGAGAAGCCGAAATTGTTGCACAGAGTGGTCGCTTAGGGGCTGTGACGATTGCCACAAATATGGCAGGTCGTGGAACAGATATTATTCTTGGTGGTAATGCAGACTTTATGGCAAGGCTTAAGCTACGAGAGATGCTCATGCCGAGGTATCAATGCGCTTAATAATGATGCTTTATTTGTCTTTGCACTTCTGATTACCTTGTGATAGTGTGTCAATATTCGTATTGCGGCTTGCATTCTTGTTGACACTCTAAGGGTGATCTTTTGTTGACATAGATACTTCTTAGGAAGGTTATTGATGCAAACGAGTTAATAATTCTTCTGTTTGTCCTACATCAATTGTATCATTTGTAAATACCTTTCTTATCAAAATTGCAAAACGATTTGTGGTCATATTTCTCTGACCTCAGTTAACTATTGTTGGTTCCCTTGTGCTTCAAATCATGAAAGGTTTACCCATCTCAACTCCAAATACATAGGGCATAGTTTTGGTGATGCACCGTCCATCACCATCAATATTCATTTGGGCATTTACTGCCTGGAAAAGAAAGAAACCTAGCCCACCTCTAGTGAAATAGGTTATATCAAATTGATGGCATGTTTATTTTGGTTTGAACGTGATTTCCATGTGACAATTTACAGGGTTGTTAAGCCAGCTGGATTTGTTTATGTATCTGTGAAGAAACCTCCTCCAGTAAAGTCATGGAAGGTCTGAATTTGTACAAGTATTTCCTGGGTTAAAATAAAGGATTCTGCTTTTGCTATTTAAGTAGTCTCATACTCAAGTAACACTACAGGTCAATGAGAATTTGTTTCCATGCAAACTATCCGACGAGAATGCTAAGTTGGCTGAGGAAGCTGTACGGCTAGCTGTAAAAGCTTGGGGCCAGAGATCACTGACTGAACTTGAAGCTGAAGATCGTTTATCTTATTCCTGCGAGAAGGTGCCTTACATGCACTCTACATTTGTGATGCAAATATACTTGATTCACAATTAAATTGACTTGGATGTTGAAGGCATTTTATACTTTTCTTCTACTTTTGATTAATTTAAATCCATCTATGCCAGTGCTGATCGACCTCATAATTTTGTGTGTAGGGCCCTGTTCAGGATGAGGTCATAGCCAACCTGCGGAATGCCTTCGTAGAAATTGTTAAAGAATACAAGGTCTATATTGAAGAAGAAAGAAAGAAGGTTAGCTTTTCCTTGAAATTATTTTAACTTGGCATAATTCTGTCTTCAAGTGCTGATTGGAGCTTAAATATTTTCTCCATACCAATTTAGGTTGTATTGGCTGGTGGACTGCATGTGGTGGGGACAGAAAGGCACGAATCACGGAGAATAGACAATCAGGTTTATTTGCAACTGTAATTGCTTAAGTTTAGTAGTAAACAAATGTTGGACTGGCATTCATCTGTCATCTGACTTCTGTTCTCATGCTTTTAATAGAAATAACTATCTTCTGCATATACTGTTCTAGATACGTTCATCTCTATTTAATCTTCTAACAGCATCGCACACTGTACATGCAGCTTCGTGGTCGTAGTGGGCGGCAAGGAGATCCTGGAAGTTCACGCTTTTTCTTGAGTCTTGAGGATAACATCTTTAGGATTTTTGGTGGCGACAGAATTCAGGTTTGATATATAGTGTTTTTATCTGCTCTTTGAGCCTGTTCTAAGATCTTCTTGTTAAATACTGTTGATATTGCTTAAAGGGATTGATGAGAGCTTTTAGAGTTGAAGACCTCCCAATTGAGTCCAAGATGCTGACAAAAGCTCTAGATGAAGCTCAAAGGAAAGTGGAGAACTACTTTTTTGATATCCGAAAACAATTGTTTGACTATGATGAAGTTCTCAACAGTCAGAGAGACCGTGTCTATACTGAGAGAAGGCGGGCCCTTGAATCGGATAATCTTCAGTCTCTAATTATTGAATACGCTGAACTGACGATGGATGACATCTTAGAGGTAAGTTATACAAGAAGTTGCTGCTTAATCGGTTTCTATTCCTCATAGTTGTTCTGAATGATGAATTTTTTATCTTGTACTCCAAGTCTTTCTTGAAATTTAAATGTTATTTTGGGTAGGCAAATATTGGCCCCGATGCTCCAAAAGAAAGTTGGGATCTCGAAAAGCTTGTTGCAAAAGTTCAACAGTTAGTGGCTCTGAAATTCTCTTCAAGCAGTCGTATGTAGTTGATGCTTATCTTGTTCAATACGGCCCTAAAAATTGTGACATGAATTCCTGTAATTTCAGGTACTGCTATCTTTTGAATGATTTGACACCAGATGTTTTAGGAAGCAAGTGTTCAAGTTATGAGGAGTTGCAAGATTACCTTCGTCTTCGTGGTCGTGAAGCATATTTACAGAAAAGGGTTAGTAAAGTGGACATTGATGCTTGCAACGGGTTTATCCTTATTGCAATATAGTAACAAATCTTTAAACCCCAGCATTCATCTACACGAGCAAGGTGCCAATAGAATGAGACATGCACTGAATTGCCGTCATGATGCTATTAATACATATATTCATGTGTTACTTTTGTGATTTAAGTTACCAATATTTTCCATTGCCTGAAAACAACTCATCAAGCTAAGCTAACTGTCAACCATGGATTCCTAAAAGATTTGATTCGCTATGATCTAATAATTACAATACTCTTTGCTAAATTGCTAAATTGTGACAATCAGTTGGATGATCCAAAAAAACAAAAAAGACGCTTAAGTAGGCCTATCTACTTAAATTTGTACAGCACACACTTTGAGTCTCTCCGCATTTGGAAGTATTGATATGGCTAGTGATGTCCCTTCCTTCCCTTCAACTATTGCATGTCTTCTAGGAAATTGTGGAGAACCAGGCACCAGGCTTAATGAAGGAAGCTGAAAGGTTCCTGATCTTGAGCAATATTGATCGCTTGTGGAAGGAACATTTGCAAGCACTCAAGTTTGTACAGCAAGCTGTAGGATTGCGTGGATATGCGCAGCGAGACCCCCTTATTGAATATAAGCTTGAAGGCTATAATCTTTTCTTGGATATGATGGCTCAGATAAGAAGAAATGTCATATATTCCATATACCAGGTTTGTAGATGACGATCAATTAAATATAGCATCCTTTATTTTTCATTCTGCCATTTCTTTAAGTATGATACATGTTTGAATTGGGCGTCTGTGGCAGTTCCAACCTGTCTTGGTCAAGAAGGATCAGGAACCAAAACAGAATGAGAAATCAACCAAAGCTACTACAAATGGTAGAGGTGGTAACAAGGAACCAGATTCAGATCCGGTTGGTGCAACAGAGTCATCTTCATCGACTGTCAGCCCTCAGGCTAGTGCATAGTCTTCGACATGATATCAATTTTAGTCTTCGTCATGATATTATTTCGTTAAAGATGGTTCAGGATAGAAAGAAGAGAAATCCATTGCCCTTTATTCGAACAGTAAACGTAAGTCCAAGTGCTTTTGTTAGAAAAAGAAGAAAATAGGAAAATCTTCTGCTAGGCTGTACACCATAAATGAAGACTATTGAAAAGACAAATGGCTGCGGAGCTATTATTAAAACATGAAATGGGAAGTATAAGAGCCTAGATATCTTATTGTTCGATAAGGATCATCATTCAGGTTTCAACTCTAGTTTCTTTCCTTGTTTGGCTGCTATGCTAGAGCATTTTAGCTAAAGCATCTTGTCCACAATGTAAAGATGTGCGTTTTCTTACCTCTAGCATAAAACTGAAACATCTTGACGTTGTCCTTGACAAAATAGGGATGGTCAAGATAGGTTCTGATTAGTAAGTAATACACAAATTCCATTATCATTGAACCCGTCCGTACGATGCTGACACCGCAGGTCGCCAAATATGACTTGCTTCTAATGGTTCTGTTATTTCTCCAGTGCTTTAAACCATAAACTATAAATTATTCACAAGGCACACCCAACTCCGTCGATTCCTGGGCATCTTCTTCTTCAAGGCAAGCCTCATGCTCACGAAGAATTCTCTCAACAATTTCATTGACATCATTTCCTCTAGCCTACATAAGCAATACACCAATCAGAATCTCAAGAACATAGCAACACAAATATAAGATAAAACAGAAGTTGCAAATTAACTACTAACTTTTATGCCAAGCGCCATGGCAGTTTTCACTTTAACAAGTTCACCTAGTGTTAAAGATCCTCCCTTTTGATCCTTCAAATGGATTACTGAAACATTCCGTGACGAAGCTAAGCTAGGAAGATGCTTGGTGAGCCATTTAGGGTGGCAATCTGAGGCTAGTAGTACGGCCTGCATGCTCAACGCAAAGGATGGTACTATTCAAATATGTGCATAGCAGTGTAACAGCAGATTAATTGAATTGAAGGAAACTTAACGCTATATTTAATTAATAGTTTTATAATAGAATATAATATTATTCTATTGTTTGCAAGAAAATTTCATAATAAAATAAAATAAAAAAGGTGAGTCAGTAAAAATAAAAAAACTCTTATTTAGATAATTTAAGATAAAATATAAAATGATAAACAACTTTATAATATATTATATTATAAATTTTTCATCCAAATAATGTTTCATTACATTATATTATAAATCCTTCCATCTTTCTTAAATAATAATTTTATAATACTACACTTATTTACATTTTATTTTATTATAAATCATTCCGTTCAATTTTATTCCATTTCATTATAAACTTTACTCTGAAGTAAACATAATCACTGTGCTGTTTTGTGAAGTTAAGACAACCTGTAGATTGACCACAGGCGCTTTAGGGTCAGTGCAGAAGGCACGATGCTGTTTTGTGGGTCTTTCAATCTCCTTAGCCGCAGGCGGCATTCTTTCTAGTACACGCGTGACCTCATTGACCCCGACAGCAAATTGTTGCTGAGTTCAACGCAGACAAGATAGATTATTATCACTTATGAAAACTAAACCTTTAACACAATCACTGAGAGACAATTACCAACCTTGTACCAGAATTTCTCTGGCAGCGAGTTGAGTTCCAACAGCTTTGCGGACTCTATTCCCCTGTTCGTTACAGTTAAAGAACATACGTTGCTGTAAACAGTTTAACCTAAAACACAGCACATTGAAGAAGTTCAAGTAATGTACCGGTGGATTGATTTGAGCAAACGAGATAGACGTTCTCCTTCATAGCAACTGCAACCAAAATCATCACCCAGATAACCAAATTCGAAGAATGAATTGTCAGAAAGCAGAAGGTCAAATTTATATAGAAAGCCGAGTTAGAGAAAAACAAAACCCACATACTCTTTCTCTTTAGAAACAAAGCTGGACTTCGAGGTATCAGCTTCGTTGCTATTAGAAGCTCTCTTCTTGTTTCCCATGTCGACTCTCGGAGGATTTGCCAGGTTTGAACGAAGTGTTATACAATCGCTTCAAGTGGATCAAACGCATTCAATAGCCCAAAGGACCTCACTATACAGCCCAAAGCAAATTGGTTTTCTTTTATTTTCTTTAGACTACCAACCAATGTTATGAATATCGTACCGGACTTGATATCGGATTGAATTCTGGTACGATACTGTACCGGTACCGGTACCGGTCAATACCGGATACTGTTTCGAGTAATTTTTAAAATTTATAAAATAGTCCCTGAAATTTTTTAAAAATTGCAAAATAACCCATTGTCATATTGTATAGTTGTACTGTATATTTTAACCATGTTTCTAAAAATCTAAATAATAAACAATAATTACAATTAATATAAAATAACAATAATTTTCAGATATTTCACATATAAATAATAACCACAATTTATATGAAAAAAGACAATCATTATCATA
>JANIIA010000004.1:8239754-8254056 GCA_027478495.1 Erythroxylum alaternifolium | reverse complement strand
CCAACCTGCGGTTGTCAGCCGCAAATCCAAACATGTATCTGCGTTTGAAAACTGCGGTAGATAAGTGCTTATTCCCATCGCACTGCAGATCCAAACGCACCTTTAGTAAAATTTTTTATGAAATAAAACAGAATATTTTACAAACAATTCTTTTTATTTCTTTTTCTTTTATTTTAAGCTTGTAAATTTTAAAAATAATTATTTTATTTAATAACCATCTCTTTTCAAGTGATTAATAAGGTTAAAATCTTAGACAGTCAAATCATAAAATATAAGTCACTTAATAAAATTATCTAACAATCTCTCAGTAGTACATGTAACATAATCATAGTTTAATAGTATAACATGATATGCATATAACATAAGCTACATTTTCCTTTTCTTAGTCACAACATTAATCATAATTAAGAAAACAGGGAGGATTATAGTAGTTGTATGTCTTTTTAATATAACATACTCCATTCTATGTATAAAAAAAACTACTTCAAAACTTAATGTGATATATATAATGAGATGTATCTTAATTGTTCAAAAATAATTTCTTTGTAAAAGAGAAATCCTATTAAAATTCATATAATCATTCATCTATATATCTATAATAATAATAAATAGCAAAAAATTTGATATGAGAAGCAATAAATAAACGAGTTAGGAGTGACCAATACATAAAATATATAAATAACAATAATTTATTTAATCATGGTACCCAATAATACTAATTCTTTTGGGCATGTTTGTTAAATGTCTTTGATGGTAGTCCTTTTGTTAATGGATATAAAATTATAAGATTTATGCTAATATGTTCGATTGATTTTTGAACTTTTTTTAAACAACAAATCATTTCATTTCTAAATGCTTAATACCTTAAAGAAGACTCTTATGGCGCTATCATAATAAATTTCCAATGTTTGGTCACACCGCCAATAATTTCAAATCCTAAAATAAAGTTTTACAATAATTACCTATGAACGGTGGGCTCAGAACATGCCAAAAACTCATAGATTTCTTTTTTGATTTCAATTCAAAAGATGTCCTAAGAATTGCTTTGTTAGGAGTCCTATTTGATAAATACATGAAAATTAAAAAAGCATATATCCACAATGATAAGGATAAAGAACAATGACTCATCATATTCTAACCATATTTTTTAAGGTATGTTTATGCCTTTTAGACATATGATTTAGTTATAGAGTGTGTGGTATTATGTATTGAGCACATATGTTATGCTTTTCAAGGAATTTAGTAAATAGACTACGACATTGTCTAATTTTATTATATCTCCCATAATATTCATCACCTTTATTAGATCTAACAATTTTTACCTTTCTATCTAATTGTCTTTCTACCTCATTGAGAAACATCTTTAAGGTGTCTATTGGTTGAGATCTTTCATACAAAAAATAGATATACATCATAATACGAAAAATCATCAATAAAGGTGGTTAAGGATTATAGTAGTTGTATGTCTTTTTAATGTAACATACCCCCTTCTATGTGTCAGGGAACTAATTCAAAACTTAATGTGATATATAATTAGATATATCTTAATTATTCTACAATAATTTCTTTGTGAAAGAGAAATTCTATTAAAATTCATAGAATCATCCTTGTATATATACTAATAATAAACAACAAAATATTTAAACATATGAAACAATACATAAACGAGTTTGCAGAGTCAACTACATAAAATATATAATAACAATAATATTTTATTTAATCATGGTACTCAATAATGCCAATTCTTTTGACATATCCGTTAAATCTCTTTGATGATAGTCTTGTTATTAATGGATCCATAATTATAAGATTTGTGCTAATGTGTAATGTGTTAGATTAACACTCTTTGTTTTTGACGACAAGTATTTCATTTCTATGTGCTTAGTACCTTAAAGAAGATTGTTGTAATATTATCGCAATAAATTTTCAGTGGCTTGGCAATATCGTCAATAATTTTAAATCCCAAAATAAAGTTTCATAGTCAAAAATTGTGAATACTAGATTGCTCCTCCATCGAAAAGGAATAAATAGCTAAATATGCAATTTTTTATGTCAACACTTATGGTATACTCTAAATTTAAGTATCCAATCACCTTAAGATGATTAGGTCTACTATAATTAAATATATGATCCTTTTTCTTTGCAAGTATCTTAATACTTTTTTTACAGCATTCTAATGTTCTGATCTAGGATTATTCTGATATTTGCATAACATTCTAATAACAAAATTGATGTCTGGTCTAGTAAATGTTCGAGCATATATTAAAATCCTAACAATATATGCATAAAAATTATTTTCTATTCATAAGCATTCTAATTCATTCTTTAGACATTGCTTAAGACAATCCATCTCCTGTCTAAATTGGAACAACACATGGAAATTTTTTATTTTGAATCTCTTTACAATTTTATTGATACGCTTTTTGAGACAATCTTAACATTTCTTTTGGTTTGTTATAGAATATTTTAATTCCTATCACATAAAATGTGTCATTTATGGAGAAACTTCTTAGTCTTATGTGATAAACCAATATCATTAGTACAAGCAAGATATTATCAACATATAGAAATAGAAATATAAATTTGCTCTCACTGACCTTCAAATATGTACACCAATCAATGATATTTTTTAAAAAATTTAAAAGAAGTTAAAGTATCATTAAACTTGAGGTACCATTATCGAGAGGCTTGCTTAAGTCCATATGTTGACTTATTAAGTTTACACACCTTGTTTTCTTTCCTTCAATTAGAAAACTCTCAGGTTGATCTATATAGATATTTTATCTAATTTTCCGTTTAGAACGATTGCTTTTATATCTATTTGATGGAGTTCTAAATCACAATAAGCTATCATCACTATAATAGTTCTAAATGAATCTTTTCTCAAAACATGAGCAAATGTCTCATCATAATTAAAATCATTCTTTTAAGTGGAATTATTAGCAATAAGTCTAGCTTTATATTATTTAATATTGTCATTAGAGTTGTGTTTAGTCTTAAAATTCTATTTGCTCTTGATTCTCTTACAATCTTACGATAATTCAACATCCTAAATCTTATTGTCATCCGTGAATTTCAAATCCTCTTTCATCCGTCTAACCACTTATAGAATTTTTATTTTTAATAGCTTGTGAAAACGAAATTGAATCTTTATCAATTCCTAAATCACTTATCTCTTTTAAATAAATCATATAATCATCAAAAGTATTTGATCTCCTTTTTCTTTGAGATCTTCTTAATGTTACTTCATATGACTCATCTATAACATATTCACTAATGGGGACTTCTTTATTTGGTGTTTGGCTATGTATTTTTTGTTCTTATAATTATTCAAAATTTTCAATAACTATAGGAACAAAACAATTGAGGGGAAGTTATAACTAGGGAACTTGCACTCTAATGTCTTGAATTACCACTTTAAATGGTTACAAAAGCTCCCATTAGTTTTACCTTTTTTATGAATCTAGCATTTTAAGTCTCAAATAATTCTTGTATTATGGATAGGCTGATAAAATATGTACTCTAGTCTTTTGTAGATAACCAATAAAGAATCCTCCAATTGTTCTTGAATCTAATTTACTTTTATGTGAATTATAAATTCTTACTTCTACCGACTCCAAATATGTAGTTGCCTTACATTAGGTTTCTTTTTGTTCATAATTCAAAAATGTCTTAAGAATTGCTTTACTAGGAGTCATATTTGATAAATACTTGAAATTTACAAAAAAAAACATATATCTATAATGATAAGGATAAAGAATAATGACTCATCATACTCTTAACCATATCTATTAAGTATGCATATGCCTTTTAGATATGCCATCTAGTTAAGGAGTGTGTTGTATTATGTAGTGAGCATATACACTTACTTTTAAAATAATTTAGAAAATAAACCAGGATATTGTCTAGTTTCATTATATCTCTTGTAATATTCATCATCCTTATTAGATCTAACAATTTTTACCTTTCTATCTAATTATCTTTCTACCTCATTGAGAAACATCTCTAAGTTGTCTATTGGTTAAGATTTTTCATGCAGAAAATAAATACATGTCATGACATGAAAAATCATTAATAAAGCAGGTTGGGGATTATAACAGTTGTATCTCTTTTTAATATAACATACCCCCTTCTATATATCACAAAGCTAGTTCAAAACTTAATATGATATATAATATCTTAATTGTTCAATAATAATTTCTTTATAAAAGAGAAATCTTATTAAAATTCACATAATCATTCATGTATACATACTAATAATAAATAAAAAACACTTCAACATAAGAAACAATATATAAATAAGTTTGGAGTGTCAAACACGTAATGTATAAATAGTAATATTTTATTTAATCATTTTATCCAATAATGCCAATTATTTTGATGTGTTCATCAAATGTATTTGACGATAATACTTTTGTTAATGGAACTATAATTATAAGTTTTGTGTTAATGTGTTCGAATGACATTCTTTATTTCTAAACTTCTTCTTTAATGGCAAAGTATTTCATTTCTACATGTTTAGTACCCCAAAGAAGACTAATGTGAAGTTATAACAATAAATACTCAGTAGCTTGGTAATATCGAAGATAACTTTAAGTACCAAAATAAAGTTTCATAGTCATAAATTGTGAATAGTGGCCTCAAAGCATGCCACAAACTTAGGTTTTATAATGGATGCAGCAAGGACAGATTGTTTCGTACTCTTCAATAAATTGCTCCCCCATCTAAAAGTAATAAATAACCAAATATAGATTTTATTATGCTAAAACATTTGGTATTAGTATGGGTCTAAGTATCCAATCACCTTAAGATGATTGGATCTTTATAAATGAGTGTATGATCTTTTGTTCTTTAAAAGCATCTTAATAGTTTCTTTGTGGCATTCTAATATTCCAATATAGGATTACTTTGATATGTGCCTAACATTCTAACAATAAAATTAATGTCTAGTTTAATGCATATCTGGGCATATATTAAACTCCTAAGAATAGATGCATAAGGATTCTTTTCTATTCATATGCATTATTCATTCTTTAAATTTTGTTCAAAACAATTTGTCTCCTTTCCAGATTGGAACAACACTTATAGATAATCTTTTTATTTTGAATCTCTGTAAAATTTTATTGATATATGATTTCTGAGACAATCCTAACATTTATTTTGATTTGTCATTGAATATTTCAATTCCTATCACATAAGATGCGTCATTTATGGAGAAACTTCTTAATCTCATGTAAAAAAAAAGATCATTAGTAACAAGCAAGATATCATTAATATATGGGATTATAAATATAAAGTTGCTCCCATTGACCTTCAAATACATACCCCAATCAATGAATCTTTTACAAACCTTCAAATATTTACATCAATTAATAAGTTGTTTACACACCTTCAAATATATACCCCAATCAATGAATCTCTAAATTTTCTTTAAATTCAAAAGAAGTTATTGTGTCACTAAAATTGAGATACCATTATCTAGAGGCACACTTAAGTCCATATATTGACTTCTTAAGTTTAACACCTTGTTTTCTTTCCTTCAACTAAAAAAACTCTGGTGTTGATCTATATAAATTCCTTTCATCCAATTTCCTATTTAGAAAGGTAGCTTTCATATCTATTTTATGGACTTATAAATCACAATGAGCTATCAAAACTATTTTAATTCTTATGAATCTTTTCTCAAAATAGGAGAAAATTTCTCATTATAATTAACACCATCCTTTTGAATATAATCTTTGGTAATAAGTCTAGCTTTATATCGTTTAATACTGTCATTGGAGTAACGTTTAGTCTTAAAAATCTATTTACACCTGACTCTCTAACAATCTTTTGATAGTTCAATAAGATCCCAAACTTTATGATTATCCACGAATTTCATCTCTTCTTTCATTTCATCTAACCACTTATAAGAATTTTTACTTTCAATAGCTTATGAAAACGAAATTGGATATTTATCAATTTTTAAATCACCTTCATCTCTTTTACAAAAATCATATAATCATCATATCTCCTTTGTCTTTTAGATCTTTTTAATGTTACTTTATGTGGCTCTTCTATAACATGTTCATAGATGGTGACTTCATTATTTGGGGTTTTGTCATAGATTTTTTATTCTCATAAGATGTGAAAATTTTCAACAACTCTAGGAACAAACACTTGAGAAGAAGCTTACCCCAAGGAACTCACATTCTAACGTCTTGAATTTTCACTTTACATGGTTACAAAAACTCCCACTAGTTTTTGTAACCACGTAAAGTGAAAATTCAAGATGTTAGAATGCAAGTCACTAGTTTTACCATTTTTGTTAAATTAATAAGTATAGTACTATAGTTAGGCCAATAAAATATGTATCATTTTCACTTTTTTTGATAATCAATAAAGAATTCACCAGTTGTTCTCAGATCTAATTTCCTTTTATGTTGGCATATTCAATGGAATTGCAATTTTTAGGTTATGTTTGATTGACCGTAAGGTTTTTAATGGAATAGAATGAAATGGAATGGTTCAAAATAGAATGGAATGTAAATGGATGTAATATTAGAAAATTATTGTTTGGGAGGAATGAAAGGGTTCATAATATAATAAAGTGAAATGTTGTTTGGATGAAGGGTTTTTAATGTAATGTAGTGTAAATTTATTTATCATTTTACATTCCATCCTAAACCCTCCAAATCAAATTTTTTTTATTTTTATTGTTTAGAATGGAATGAGATGTAATATGAAACCCTCTTCTTTCATCTCATTCCATTTCATTATAAACTCTCCTTCCAAACGATGGAACAATATTACATTCCATTCCATTTTATTAATAAACCCCCAACCAAACATAGCCTTAGACTTCAAATCTGAAAGAGAAAGATGCATTCAAAGTTGTTTGAACCTTATCTTGGCCAAATCTGGATGAAAAGCAATGAAATAATTTGTGGGATCAAAAGAATCACATCAACAAGATTTTCACATGGGGTTTAAGTGGCTATAAATAGGGCCAAGGAGGAGGAACAAAGCATCTAGATTCTCTAGTTGCAATTTTCAGTCTTTCACAAAGTCCTTTTACCTCTATTTAATGGATGTTAAAATTTTCTTTCTTTATTAGATGTTATAGTTGTTATAGTCATTATTGGCAAAAAAAAAATTTCTCTTGGTTGAAAGAAGTGAAGGCCTTTTGGAACGTTGAAGATTGGGAGACAACTGAGTCTTAATATGGAGTGTTTCATTTATTCATATATTAGACTACTTTTCTACGCTTCTATTTTATAATTATTTTCGACTGATTTCTAATGTGTCAGATTAGTTTATTAATTGAAATGATCATTTGCTAGATTAAGGTTGAATACACAAAAGTTCAATTCTTTTAATAATTTGTAGCAACTAAAAGTTTTAATTTGCTATGTTAGAAATTATTACTTTAGAAAAAACATTCAACTAGATTAAATACAACTGTGAATGTTATGTTATCTTTCTTTGGTGGTCGTTCTTTTCTTAATGCATTGTTTAATTAAATTTTGGATCTTATTCAATGTTGTTAAACAATAAGGACTAATTGAATCACTTGTTTTTGATTAGTTAATTTTAAGAAAATAAAGATATTTAAGTACCACATCAAATATATGTTTGATGAAATAAATATTTTATGCCGACGATTAATCATAGTTTCAAAAGGTGGAAGCAACTATAAACTAAGGTTCATTTTATTGGTAACTCTCGTTTCAATATTCAGTTTGTTTCCTTTGTTACATAATTCCATATTATCATAATCCCCCTTCTTTTTAAGAATTTTCTTTCATAATGATTGGTGAGAATTAGAATTCCTCCTGGGATTGACTCTTGTTTCCCTATATTACTTTTGTTCGTTGCAAGAATTAGAAATTAATTTAGGGTACATACAACCGTTCTACCAATAGACTAAGATATTTTCTATTTTCAGTATATCTCTTTTAATATTCACCACCCTGATTAGATCTAACAATTTATACCTTTCCATCTAACTACCTTTTTACCTCGTTAATAAACACCTTTAAGGTGTTTAGTGATTGAGATTTTTCATATAGCAAATAGTATATGTCATACATAAACAAAACATTAATAAAGGTGGCACCAAAATTTTTCTCCATCAAAACACGGTTTATCAAAAAGTTCATATATGTTGATGTGTAATTTCAATGAGTAGTGTGCTATTTGTGGCTTTTTTTCTTAACTAAGTATTTTTATATATTTTCCTTCAGTACAATTAACATAAATACTAAGATTAGTAAAGACCAAATTCAAAAAGAATTCATTCTTTAATAATGTAATTATTCTTTCTTTAGATATGTGACTTAAATATTTATGTCATAAGTAAGTTGAGATTTCATTTGTCTAACCTTGTTTAGTACCAACATTATGACGCATAGTTAATAGAGTTTTAGTTAAAAGATTAGCAAGCTTTAAACAGACATAAACAAAACTAATAACCAATAAGTCAAATATTTTTAAACAAATCGAAGCATCCATTACTAAATTTAAAATAGTATCCAACACTATCAAGTTTTGACAAAGAAACTGAATTTTGAGAAACGATAGGAATATAAAGAGTTTGAAATTAAAGATCAAAATGATGTCCAACATTTAAAATCAAATGGTAGGTTCCATTAAATTCAAATGGAGCTTTGACTTAATATCCTATAGAGACAAACCTTTTATTTAGGTTTATGGTTTGGGTTGTAAAGAATTCTTTTGTCATATTAGTAACATGATTGGTATATTTAGAATCAATCCACCAAGTGTTATAAAGAACTTTTACTAAAATTGATTGAAACATTCTAAAACATTGAACTTACCTATTTTTTAACCATGTATTATATTTTAGACAATCTTTCTAATTGTGTCAAATTATTTTTATAGAAATGACATCTATCATTCTTAATTCCTTCTTACAGATTGAATTTGATGATACATTAACTTTATATGGTATATGTTTTCCATTTCCTTTATTCTTTCTTAACTTCTTTCTAATTCTTTGATGACCCACAAAATAAATCAAGTGAACTTCTTATTTCTTAAGCCTTAGTTCCTCTTGAGTTAGCATACTTTGTAGTTCATTCACTGTCTATTTGTCCTTTATAATGTTGTAACTTGTTTAGAATGAACCATATTTAGGAAGTAAGGAGCTCATAATAAATTGCATAAGGAAATTTCACTCACTTCATTTCTATGGATCTTAAACTTGTTAATGTATTTATCATTTTACTGATATGCTCACACATAATACAAGAAATGTCAAACTTTATACTCATTAGCATAATTATTAAAGTCCCAGCAAATGACTTATTAGTGGAATCAAACTAAAAAATATCTTCAATGTACTTAATGTATTCCTTAACAATATCAATTTTAGGAATTGTAATTTTAATATTGCTAGCCGCAATCATTCGCATATAAATTAAGTTTAGTCTATTTGACCTTTTCCAAATTTCATAGAAAGAATTTTCTTCAAACACTGATAGTATTAATAACTGTAACAAATTTAATAATTTGGAGTGCTAAGTCAAGACTTAGGATTATTAGGTTGAACTAAACTTGTTCACACCATTCAATAACGTTACATCCATTTAAACTTCACAATAGATGAATCTTGCATGTGGTTGGAACATAATTAGATCATGCAGAATATATTAACAATATGTATATATTATGGTTCTCTTTTAGGTGAAACAACAATACACAAATAGAGTAGAAATTGATGCTTAGTATTATGTATACATAATTGATAATTACACATACTATAATTAGAAAAAATTTGTTATCTTTATATATAATAAATATATTTAATGAAGTATACCAATTAATCAAGGTTATCATCTTTTATATATAATTAATTAATCAACCTCTTGATTCTTCTTAAATATTCTATTATCAATGAAATTTAGCATACCTATTAAATATATCATTACATCATTTCAATCATAAGGATCGCATTATTATAAGTGTCTTTTTTAAATTATTTACTTTGATATTTGTAAGAACTTTCTAATTTGGTCACTTAAGTGACTAACAAATTATTCATTAAATAAATAGCATAATGGCAACCAGAAGCCTAACAAGTCATTATGCAATATTAGAAGCATTTATCACTATTTGACATTTTTACTTGATGAACTTCTTTTGTTCACTTTTATTACAGCCCTTTTGAACTTTTGGTTGTAAGGTTCCAGCCTTGTGCTACTTTCCCCATTCAATATAATTGTTTAACTTTTAAAAAATTATTCATTACATCATCAGCAAACTAAAAAAATTATGTAATTATTATTCAATATGGTCTATCACTAATTAATTATTAATCTAATATGCTTTCATAATAAGAAAATGTAATTTATTTATACAATAGACAAAAGAAAAAAAAACCTATGGATCAAAGAATTTATATTAACATGTTTATAATATTGCATTAATATTTTTTGGGGACATGTTTTGCTTAGGTCTTGTACATGTTGATGTTGTTTATCTTGAGATATAGATGCAAAAAATCACTTTCATTCTAACAAAAAACAATACTCAATAAGATAATTGAAAACCAAGATTGTTTTCATAGATATTTGTCATTTATTACATAGTTAAATTTTTGCAGAGTCATACGTGTTAATTTTCAAATTATCAGCTTTCATTGTTTTGTAACACATATCTAGAGTTATTTAAAATATTTAAAGAGACTTAAATGCAATTAAAATAATAATTCTTAATCGACAATTTAGTATATTCATAATTGAGATAAGGAGTTCATCATAGGAAAAGGAAAACATAATTCATAAATATCCTTTAATCGATGTTTAAAATGAAAATTTGTTGATTCTTAAAATCAAAAGTCAGATACCACATGTAAACTTTAGATATGTAGTACTTTATCTTGTAAACTTTTAAAAATATAATTCCATGAATTTTAAAATTTTCAAATATGTGAAAATATAATTCAAATAGGTGAATTCTCTTAAAATTTTTATCAAGATAAATTTCTGATAAAATTGGATTTTCTTGATCTCTGTCCTTGTTTTGTACAATTTTATGATGAAATAAAATTGAATCAGCGGTTTACAAGCAATTAAAATTTAAATGGCTCCTTTTAATTTTTTATTTTAATAAAAATTATCTAATAGTAAAGTCATGTAGAAAAAATTAATAATTAATATTATATTTGAATTTTGATTTATTAATTTAAAATATATTAATCAACTAAATAAAAATTATCAAGTTTAAATATTTTTATATTTAATATAATCAGAAAATTTAATATCAAAACTTTTAGATGCAATCCAACTAATCAAAATTTTAGTTTCATGAGAAAATGTTATACTAGAATCATATTTTAAGAAAATAATCAAAATTATTATTTTATATAATTAGTATATTATTAATTGACGATATAAATAAAAATTATATTAGCGATTTTTAAAAATTATCAAAAGTATTGGTTTAGTCTAATTAATCCAAACCAAAACTATAAAAATCGTTATATAAATATAATGTAGTCGAATGATAATTTACGAATTTTACTGTCTTCCACGTTTGCATGACGTACTTGACTTTCAAGTTGCCTCAGAATGTGCATCTGTCATACTGTGTATGTGCATCCATTTTTTTTATTTTTGGAAATTGTAAATTGATAGAGAACTTGCCAGATAGACAGTGTGAACGAATTGATGTACAAGGGCATAGTTATTTGGTAAGGAGAAGAAAAAGAAAACGCGCGGAAGAAAATAGGCTAAATTTTCGGTTTGTTACAGTTTTATGTTTTAAATCGTAATGTGTGCTAAAAATAAGTAGAAGTGTTGAATGTAAGATACCCTATCAATGTTGATGGTGGGGTGGGAGAATGTAGAGTCACCCCGTTATGAATGGTGCAGTGGGGCCACTCTGTTATTGTAGATGGCGGGGTAGTGCCAAGGTGTCTACCCCGCCGTTTACAATGGCAGGGTAATGCCAAAGTGTCTACCCCGTCGTTTACAATGATGGGGTAGACTCTAAAATAATTTTTTAAAACTATTTTTTGATTTTGTTTTAGAGTTTAATTTAATGTTTTGTTTTTTAGGGTTTAATTTTAATTAAACTTGTCATTTTTTATAGCATAAAAAAATTTATTTAGAAAAACATAAAAAAAAATAAAACTTGTACTTTAAATTTAATTTTTTTAGATGTTCTAAACCATAAATAAAACTAAACCCTGAAATAAAAAACTTTTTATGCTACAAAAAACGACAACCCTAAGCAAAATTAAACTTAAAAAACAAAACCTTAAACTAAACCCTAAAACAAAATCAAAAAATAATTTAAAAATCATTTTAGGATCCACCCCGCCATTGTAAACGGTGGGGTGGACACCTTGGCACCACCCCGCCACCTACAATGGCGAGGTGGGTACACGTCCTCCCACTCCACCATCAACATTGGCAGGGTGTTCTACACCCAACACCTTCACTTATTTTTAGCATACATCATGATTTGAAACGTAAAATCGTAACAAATCGAGATTTTAGCCAGATTTATAAGATTGATGATCAATCATGTGATATTGAGTGAGATAAAGACCTGTTCTTGAGGGGTATTTTGGGTTTGATTTATATTTATATGTTTCAATAAAATTATATTCTTAATTAATTATTCTTTTTAAAATTTTAAAATCAAATGTAATTTTTACTATAATTTATTCGAGTAATTTTTTAATTAGAGATTCAAATAAGGTTACTTCACCCATTAGACTTGAAATTAAAGATAACATTAAGACAAGTTTGATCAAATTTAATCAATTATTTAATTAAATTCAAACAACCGAATTATTTTAACTTTATTCTGTGATCCGTTTACGCCCTTCCGAATAGGTTTGCTAATTCATCAGTGGAATTAAGAAAAGCATAAAAGGCAAACTTAACAGCCCGTGTTCTTCTTTCTTTAGATCTTTTTAGCAATACGAGGTAAGTGATGCCGTTTTTATGATGTTTGATGTAATAAAAGTTTTACTATAATTGACACTAAAAATATTTAAAAATGCATTTGATCCAGACAAGTTTTAGATAATAAGTTATAATATGATAAAATGATTTATATAATAATTAAATAATATTATAAAAAGATAAATGATAATTAAAATACTTAAAATAAAATGGTCAAAGTACAAAAAGATATAATATATTAGTTAATTTGGGGAATTTTCCATAATATATAAATCACTCATTAGCCAAAATAAAGTAATAATTAGTATTTTTTCTGGATAACTTTGACAAATTACCAATATTTTCAAAGTCAGATTGATAGTATAATTTATTAAGGTTTAATAGATTGTTATAAAATTTACTAAAGATTGAATAAAATTAAATAATTTAAAATATGATTAAAAAAGATCGTCCTTATCAATCAAAGAATTTAAGGTTTAATTAAAAAAGATATTATTAAACAAAAAATAATTGTTTTATTTTAGTTTATAATAACTAATTTATTAATAAATTAATAAGTTTTTAATTATTAAAATAAATCGAGTCCATTAGGGGGTGGTCGAGTTGGTAGAGTGAGGAGCATGAGGCTAAAAGGTTCTGTATTCGAATCCTCTACCTACACTCTATTGACCGAGCCTATCATGTAGGGTTTGTCTAGTACGAAGTATCCGGTTGGCGTAATTTGCAGGCTATTACATCAATTTGAAGGTTTATCTCATACGCATCGAAATGATAGTGACTGCGGGTTCTTCCATTTTAAAAAGACAAATTTAAAAATTTGACGTTTTAGAACTTTTACCATTAAACTGACCAAACAGATTGGGTTTATAAATCAATGCAAATTACCAACAAACTCACTAAATGTCAAACATGAAAATTACAAATTTCTAAAGTAAAAAGAAAAAGAAAATGATAGTTGCTATTTTCCTTTTCAATATTTAATAGCAGAAGAAAAGATTTTAAAATATAAAATGTATGCCTGTGCTAAAGTTGATGGGCAGCATTAGCAACTTTCTATGTTGTCGATATCCACTTTTTTCTTTAATTCTATGATTAAAGCTTCATGCGAATTCTGACGTGTCACTTACTGAACCGATGATCCTCTCAAGGGACCCTTCAGATTGGTTGCGCGAAGACGGTTGATAACTTGCAGAAATTTATGTATTTGGGATTGCTGCTTTGGTAATTGCTTAAACGTGAAAATAAGTGATTGGCAAGTGCAGTTGCAGTTGCTGAAAAGAGATAAAATGATTAAAAAATTCATTGATTTAATAAACTATTAATTGTTGTATAAATAATTAAAAAATATATTATTAGTCATATAAAATTAAAATTATAAATAA
>JANIIA010000004.1:8223010-8235983 GCA_027478495.1 Erythroxylum alaternifolium | reverse complement strand
AATATGCTTTTTTCGGCTGATTTTTATATTTTGCAGATGGGCACCGATGATACATCTTCTTCCACTCCGATTTTATTCGGAAGGTCATTCTTGAAAACAACTATAACAAAAATAAATGTTCATGATGGATCTTTAACAATGGAATTTGATGGTGAATTAATTAAGTTCAATATTTACAATACCGTGAGAATTCCAAATGATAAATAACTTATTGTTTCTATGGATTTTATTAACACATAGGTGCAGGATAATTTGACTTTGGAGGACAAAGATGAGTTTGGCATGATCTTGGAAGAAGAAAACGCACCATGGTGGAATGATGGCCAACAAACGTTGTTGTCTAGCAATCAAATGGAGAAATCTGTGTGTGGGGAGTCCACCGAACCACTCCTCCAGTAGCTCATGTCCGTGGAAATGTCCAAAAGTGTGGAAAAGTTGCTACCGTCATTAATCAACCTACCAACATTGGAGTTGAAGAGCTTGCCTAGTCATTTGAAGTATAACTTTTTAGGTGAGAAAGATACATTGCCTCTTATTATTTCTAATTAACTTTCGGATGTGAAGGAAAGCTAGCTGGTTAACGTATTAAAAGAGAATAAAGAAGCTTTCGGTTGGACAGTGGCTAATTTGAAAGTTGTTAGTCCCATTATTTGCATGCACTGAATTTTGATGAAAGATAAAGCAAAGGAAGTGAGCCAACCCCAACGTCGTCTAAATCTACCGATGATGGAAGTGGTGAAGAAAGAAATTTTGAAGCTTCTTGATGCTGGCATTATTTATCCAATCTCAGATAGCAATTAGGTAAGTCCGGTCTAGGTAGTTCCGAAGAAAACTAGAGTGACTGTGATTGAAAATAGTAATGGTGAGTTAATGCCAACTCGTTTTCAAAATGGTTGGAGGGTATGCATAGATTATAGGAAGCTTAATTCAGTTACTACGAAAGATCATTTTCCACTTCCATTTATTGATCAAATGCTTGAAAGACTTGCAGGTAAATCCCACTATTGTAGATGGCTATTCAGGATACCACCAAATTTTAGTAGCACCCAAGGATCAAGAGAAGACAACCTTTACATGTCAATTCGGCACCTTTGCTTACGGAAAAATTTCATTTGGAATGTGTAACGTACCCGTGACATTTCAACGATGTATGGTAAGTATTTTCTCCAATCTTGTGAAAAATTGCATGGAAACTTTTATGGATGATTTCACGGTTTATGGAGAGTCTTTTGAAACATGCATTGTTAATCTTGAAAAAGTGCTTAAATGTTGCATTGAAACTAATTTGGTTTTAAATTATGAAAAATGTCATTTCATGGTTGATTAAGGCATAATTTTGGGTCATACTGTTTCTTCAAAAGGAATTGAAGTCGATAGGGATAAGATAGTAGTTATTCGATCTTTATCTTACCCTGCGACTGTGCAGGAAATTTGTTCTTTTCTTGGCCACGTAGGATTCTATCAGTGATTTATCAAGGATTTCTCCAAAATTGCACAACCCATGTGCAGATTGCTCTAGAAAGATGTGAAGTTTGATTTCGATGGGCCATGCAAAAGTGCGTTTGATGAACTCAAGGAGCGACTGACTACAACGCTGATTATTCAACCACCGAAATAGGACATGCCTTTCGAGCTGATGTGCTATGATTAAGATTATGCAGTTGGCATTGTGGTGGGCTAAAAAGTGGATAAGGTATCTCATGCTATTTACTATGTATCGATGACACTTAATGATGCCCAGAAAAATTATTCTACGACAGAAAAGGAGTTTTTAGCCGTGTCTTTGGATTGGAGAAGTTACGGTTATACTTATTGGGAACGATGGTGATCATTTATTCAAATCATGCAGCTTTGAAGTATTTGGTGAGCAAGAAAGAAGCCAAGCCGAGATTGATTCAATGGATTTTACTGCTTTAAGAATTCGATTTGGAAATCTGCGACAAGAAAGGAACTGAAAATTTAGTGGCCAATTATCTAAGTAGGATCACTCCAAGTACCGCATCTGATGTTCTTCACGACAAATTTTCAGATGAAAATCTCTTCGTAATTCAACAGGTAATTCCATAGTACGTAGACGTAGTAAACTATTTAGTGACAAAGTCTTTACCTAGTGACTTATCTAGAGCTGAAAGAGATAGAATTAGGCGATAGGCTAAATATTACATTTGGAATGAACCTCATCTTTGGAAATTTTTTTCTAATCAGATTGTTATGAGATGTGTCACAGATGATAAAATTCCTTCTATTTTACTTTTTTGTTATTCATCTGTATGTGAGGGACATTTTGGTCCCAAAAGGACTGCTAAAAAATTTCTTGAATGTGGACTGTTTTGGCCTAAATTGTTTTATGACTTTTACATGTTTTGCAAGTCTTGTGATCGTTGTCAAAGAACAGGTAACTTGAGATCAAGAAATCAAATGCCACTTACGAACATTCTGGTATGTGAGATTTTTGATTTTTTGGGAATAGACTTTATGGGTCCTTTTCCTTCTTCCTTTTGTAAGAACTACATTTTGCTACCTATGGATTATGTTTTGAAATGGGTAGAAGCTAAGGCTACTTTATCTGATGATGCTAAAATTGTTATATATTTTGTTAAATCTAACAGTTTTATTAGATTCGGAATGCCTATAGCTATCATTAAAGATCGAGGAACCTATTTTTCCAACAATATTTTTGAAGCTTTGATGAAAAAATGTGGTATCACACATCGAGTCTATCCAGCCTATCATCCACAAACAAGTGGACAAGGTGAAGTATCCAATAGGGAGATCAAATCTATACTGGAAAAAGTGGTGAATCCAAGCAGGAAGGATTGGAGCTTACGATTGGACGATGCCTTGTGGGTGTACCGAACTGCGTATAAAACTCCAATAGGCATGTCACATTACAGGTTAGTTTTCGATAAGCCTTGTTATTTACCTGTGGAAATAGAGCATAGAGCTTATTAGGCTATGAAACAGTTGAACATGGATCAGATGGAAGTTGGTAACAATAGGAAACTGTAACTACAAGAGTTAGAGGAGATTCATAATGAAGCGTATGAAAATGCAAAAATTTATAAGGATGAAACCAAAGCTTTTCGTGATAAAATGATTTCTAGGAAACAATTTTCAATTGGACAAAAAGTTCTTCTTTATCATTCGAAGCTTAAGTTATTTCCTAGAAAATTACGATCTCATTGGATTGGACCGTTTATTGTTACTAACGTTTTTCTCATGGCACGGTAGAAATTCAAAGTTTAGATACCTCTAAGGTATTTAAAGTTAATGGACACTGCCTAAAGCCATATTATGAAAACTTTTCGATTGAGCAAGTGGAAGAAATAGAGTTGGTATCCCAACCTATTTTTAATCAGTTAAGTAAAGAAACACGTCCAGCTAAAGACTTTAAAGAAGCACATTCGGGGAAATTCGTAAAATTTTCAGGTTTTTTTATGTTTTATTTTTCAGCAGCTTTTATTTTTATTTTTATTAGGTTTATTTCATTTTAGTTAGATTTTTAATTTTCAGAAATTTATCATTCTCAATTCTGCAATTTTAATTCTTTTATGAAAAAAGAAAAAAAATGAAAAAAATTTTTGGTGCCATTTTCAGTAAATGACCGCCATTCCCAATTCACTTTCACCCCCCTTCACAATTTTCCTTTCACTATTACTCTTCTTGCAAATTTTTTAAAAACTCACATAGAACTCATTGTTTGCTTCCCATCTACCAGAAAACCCAAAAAATTTTATACTCTTCTCACTGAAACTTCATCCACTCTTCTTTATTGCAGATACTTCCATTTCCTAAACAATTTTGTGTTCTTCCAATCAATTACAGATTTGGGTACTCATTCAAATTGCCATTATGCCAAGAATCAAAAGTGAATCTTAAAGGTTGACCACCCATCACGCAGTAGTGAAAGAGAGCAAGAAGTAAATGGCGGGAGCAGAGAGAGTGGCAAGAAAGAAATATAGAAGAGAGTTGTGTGGTGATAGAAGAGAAAAGAGTTACGGTAGAACAAAATAGAGAAGCATTCTTTTCCCTCTTCTTTTATATTTTTGCTTCTTTATTCCTATGTTATAACATTGAGGACAATGTTATACTAGGTGTGGGGGAATTGGAATATATGTTGTGACTATGTGTGGCTTTGCCATTCTTTGATTTTCTTTTCGTTAAATTTTTTCAATTTTTGCATGTTGGTTATACATGTTAAGCCATCAAGCTTTATCATATTAGTTTGGATGAGATTGAATGTATACATGAAATTAAATTTGGCTATGTGAGTCTAAAGTGAATCATGCGGATTGATTGCAATAACCGATCTTTTTAGTCAAAAATTTGACATTTGAGTGATGAGGTAATTTTGGAAAATTCTTGAATTAAACCTGTGAGCGGAATTGAGCTTTAATGACATCATCTTTATGTGATTCTATTTCTTTGTATTATGTGATGATCCTCTAATCAGGTTTTCCTTCAGAACTTGCACTGAACCAGATTGAATTTGTTTGATTACATGGTTTATAGAAATGATTAAGACCTTCTTTGTTTTTACACCCTTTAGCTTAAAAATGACTTACCTAGTATTTTCCCTTTGCAAACACTTTTGAGCCTTTAATCTTGTTGTTTTTCATTTAATCACCTTACATTAAAACCCAAAAACCCTATTAGCCTTACCCTATCACAAGTTGAATGAAGTATTGAGTAATTTGGGACTTTTGTTATGTACTGTGTTTTGAGATATTTTTATAGGTACTTCTACTTATATGTTTGTTAAATTATGTTGCTATTATTTTCTCTTGTTTTCATTGTTCTCCCTTATTGTTAGTATTAGCCAAGTAAAAAAAATAAAAAATAAAAAAAGAAAAAAGAAAGAAAGAAAAAAAGAAAAAAGGAAAAAGAAGAGAAGAAAAAAGATAAAGAATAAAACATAGTATCATTAGTTAGTACGAGTAGTTGTAGTCCTTTGTATTCATGAGTTTATCTCAGAATTTTAATGTCCCTTTTACTTGGTACTTTGTGAATGCTTGTGATTAATCATTTACCATTTTTCTTACCTTACCTTTGAACCTAGCCCCATTACAACCCATAATAAAGTCTTTATGATCTACGAACTCATGTAATTTGAATGAATGATAACTAGTGAATTTGTAAGCCTATGGTAGTGCAACCTGTTAGAGGGAGATTTGAGAGAAAGACTTTGACCTCAAACACTTGAGTGTAAGAGAGAAATCTGTGAGAAGAATTCACTTAGGTTTCATACTTACTTTTTGAACAAAGATGTCTTATTTTGACTTTGTTTGTGTGTATCGGTGAAAAGTGATTATGATGTATGTGCAACTAAAGTCTTACTGGCCCAAGTTAACGGAATGTGTGCACTTAATCTTATAAAGGATGAATTGATAGAGTGTAGTGGTTTGGCATGTTTGCTCGAGGGCGAGCAAATGTTTGGTGTGGGGGAATTTGTTAAGTTGTCATTTTGTACTTATTTGATATATAAATCTCTCTCATATGTTGAAATTATTATTCAAAATTTATGGATTTGTGTCTTAATTGTTTTCAGATGATTTTTAACACTTGGGAGATAAAATTGAGTTAAAAAGATGCAAAAGAAACAAAGAAATCTGAAATTCCAAATTAGCAGCAAATTCATGACTAGACATGGCCACGTGCAAGGATGGGAACAAATTCTACATATTTTGTATTCAAGTTTAAATTCAAAATTTTCACAAATATTTAAAGATCATATCACTATCTTATCAATGGGATCTGCAACTTGAAGTGGGGATAAAGATTATCTGTTAAAGATCATAAGAAGGCAATTGAAGAAATTGGAAAAAGGCATAAAAAGAGAAGGACGTGTGCTATTCACGTACTATTCACGCAGCGTAGTTTAGGAGTAGTGTTTACATTTTTCTGCAGTTTTTCTTCTTGCTTTTCAACAACCATAGTTAGGCCTTTTATTTTATGCAGTATTTCTCTAGGAGTTTTTGAATTTTCTAGGAAAGACCAGGGATGGAGACTTTATATTTGGTTATTTCTTTGTTGAATTTTACTTTCGCTATAAGTAGCTAAATCCTTTTCCTTGGTTGAGGGGATCCATATTATCATCTATAATTTGTGAGATGTTTCAATAAAGTTTGTTTTGTTGATAAACATTGAGTGTCTTCTGAATTACTTTTTTCTAAATTGAATTGATTGATTTCTAAGTGCGCAACTAGGAATTGATTCGTTTAATCACTAGATTAATGAAATATAACGTTCAGTTTTGTTAATCACAAGTAGCAATTAGGATTACCTTCTTTACATTAAAGTAGGAAATTCTAAGAAGATACTCATCTTGATTAAATGCATGTCGTATATGTGTTATCTTGTTCTTTGGTTTCTTAATTCTTAATGCTATTAATCAATTGAACTTACGATTATTTCTAGGTTATTGGTTGATAAGAATGTTTAGAATACATGTTTCTATTTATTTACACTTAAGAGAAAACATCCCCCAATGAATGTTTATTGATGAATTGAATTTTATATCAAGGATCTATTTTAGTGTGATAACATCGGTGACCCGAAACCAAGGTTAGTCTATTGAATTTTCATATCCAATTACTTTTATTCATTTTCGATTTTTATTATCTTTTTCTTCAATTACCGTGAATTAAAAGCCAACCCCTCTTTTTACTTTATTTTAGTTTTGGAACTCGTAAACTCTTTACCATTAAAATTTCTCATGGGAACGATACCCACTTTCTACTACTACATTAAATTGTATTAACAAAAGTTGGTTTCTTTTTAATTTGGTTGCAGGCGACAGCAGTACCAACAAGTATAGTATCATACAAGAATTTTCAGCACCTAAACTTGCACAACAAAATAGAGTTACCGAAAGGAAGAATCGAACCCTTCAAGAAATGGCCAGATCTATGTTGAATGGAAGAAAGATGTCTATGCAATTTTTTGCTGAACTAGTTAACACGGCATGCTACATATGCAACAGAGTTTATCTCAGAGGTATCTTAAACATGACAACTTATGAAGAAACCAGATGTAAGTTACTTTCATGTTTTTGGCAGTAAATGTTATATTCTTAGAGATCAAGAACAACTCGAAAAATTCAAAAGCAAGAGTGATGAAGGGATCTTCATTGGCTATTCAACCATAGTAAAATATACCGAGTTTTCAATCAAAGAACCCAAAAAGTGTTAGAGTCCATAAATGTTGTGATAGTATCAATTAAATGCAACAATGGCAGAAGAGAACTTGCAAAACTAACCTTGCGAATCAACTCAAACAAGCAAAGAAACAAGAACAAAAATACAATTAATTGTTGTTGGTGAAGAAACTACTTAAACAGAAGAGTTGTCATTTGCTTCGGATGATGAAACCACTAAGACATTTGATGCGGACATAATTCCCTTTATAACTCAAAACTTGAGAGAAGGTGATTTAAACCGAAATCCTCCCTCACGAATTAGAAGAATTCATCTAGTAGATAATGTTATTGGAGATGTTAGCGAGAGAAGAAAAATAAGAGAAAAAAAAGGGTCGATTACTAAAAACTTGGAAGATATTTATACTACACCTCTTCATTCGAGATGAAAAATGTCAAAGAAGCCTCACAAGATGAGTTCTGTATAGCAACTATACAAGAAAAATTGACTCAATTTGCACAAAATGATGTATGAGAATTGGTATCAAAACCATCTAATGTGAATGTGATCAGGACAAAATAGGTGTTTCGTAATAAAACTGATGAAAAGGGTAATGTGATTGGAAATAAAGCAAGGTCAGTGGCTCAAAGGTACACTCAAATTGAAGGAATTGATTTTGACAAAATCTTCGTGCTGGTGGCAAGACTTGAATCAATTAGACTATTGTTAGGTATAGCATATGGAAAAGGCTTCAAGCTTTATCAAATGGATGTGAAGAGTGCATTCTTGAATGGGTTTATACAAGAAGAGGTATATGTTGAGCAACCGAAAGGGGCCATTGATTTAGTCCATGTAGATCACATTTTTAAGCTAAAGAAGGCTCTTTACGGTCTTAAATAAGTGCCAAGGGCTTGGTAGGAAATACTCAACCAATATCTCATCAAGCAAGGCTACGAACCAAGTAATGTTGACAAAACTTTATTTCTTAAAAAATTCAAATATGATTTGATGATTGCTCAAATTTATGTTGACGATATTGTGTTTAGTTCCACTCATTCGAAAATGGTAGACGAATTTGTTAAATTAATGACATATGAATTTGAGATGAGTATGGTAGGTGAATTGAACTTCTTTTTAGGTTTGCAAATTAAAAAAGTGAAGGATGGCATTTTTTTATCGCAAACCAAATATGTAAAGAATTTAATAAAGAAGTTTGGACTTAAGAATGCTAGGCATGCGAGAACTCCTATGATTGTCTCTACGAAGCTAAACAGAGATGAAGATGGCAAAAGCGTTGATGTCAGTTTATATTGGAGCATTATCGGAAGTATATTGTATTTACCCGCCAGTAGACCGAATATCTATTATAGTGTCGGACTATGTGATTGCTATCAAGCCAACCTGAAAGAGACACACTTAACAGCTGTAAAGAGGATTATTAAGTATGTGAGCGATACTTCTGAATTTGGGATTTGGTATACATGTGACTCCACGTCTTATCTAGCTAGGTATAATGATGCGGATTAGGCTGAAAATTTAGACAATTGAAAAAGCACTTTAGGGGGTTGTTTCTTTTTAGGTAAGAATCTAATTTCATGGTACAGTAAAAAGCATAATTCAATTTCACTGTCAACCTCAGAAGCAAAATATATTGCTGCAGGTAGTTGTTGTTCGCAACTTCTTTGGATGAAACAAATGTTGGCAGATTATGGAATTGATCAGGATGTGTTGTTAATCCTATATGATAACAAGAGTACTGTAGACATCTCGAAGAATCTGGTTTAACATTCAAGAACGAAACACATCAATTTGAAGTATCATTTTATCTGAGAGCTTGTGGAAAACAAAATAGTCACTCTATCATATGTCACTACTAAAAAACAATTGGCAGATATCTTTACGAAACCTCTTGATGCAGTCAGGTTTGAACTTCTTAGAGAGGCTTTGGGACTTTGTGCTTTAAATATTTGATGTATTTTTTGTTTAAAAAAACAAAACGTAAATTCAAAAAGGGATTAAAATCATTAACTTGTCTTCTTTACTTTTATGTTACCGCTATACCCTCTGTCGTCCCATCTCCTTTCTTAGTTCGCGTTTTGGCTTCTATTTGGCTTTACCAAATACCTATTATCGTGCTCATTAAGCTTCAGCTGTCTCATCAGTTTGGGTTTCTCTCTCGGGTATCTCTCTCTCTCTCACTACACCGGTGACATTCATCTTTATTTTCTTGGGTTTTTTATTTTTGATGCCAAAATGGGCAAGACGAAGCTTTCTCTTCAGCAGTGGAGAAACCACTGGTAGCATCCACTTGACACTTCAACCGGCTCCTGCTTCACTTGACGCCTGGAAGAGTATTGATCGGAGCTGGGTCGTCTTCTGCAGCACCCATTGAGGTTCCTGATACCACTTGGTTAGGGATAGGCTGTCAGAACGTGATGATGCTATGTGGGTATTGCTTTTAATGGTAGAGAATTCTGATTTTGACTCTAAAGAAGCTCCGATTGAAATTATCGTTCTAGTCTCTACGATTGAGACACCACCTACTGGCATTCATTCTGTTCCAAGGACATTGATCAAACAATTCATTCAGAAATCAGTCTGACCTTCTCGGAGACACTCTCAGGTCAGAATGTTTGTTAATGATGTCGTGTCCTACAAATTTTACATATCCATCGCTGCTCAAAAATGGGACACTTTCGGAAACGTCGGGTTAGTTCTTAACTATGTTATTAATTTGGATGAATTTCAACAATATCATTTGGATGTTTTATTATTTGAAAGAAATCTATCATAAGATGCACTGCTACCGTAAGATTTTGATTATGAATTGGTGGATGAATTTTACTGCAATTTGGATAAAGATTTCTTTATTGAATCTGCCATGTGTTATAAACTGGTGTATGTACGAGGTAAACTGATCCAACTTGACTTTGATAAATTGAATATATTTTTGGGCTTTGATAATTTACTTGGGAATTTGGATTATTGCTTGGGAATCTGGATTATAGCGTTGATTGGCATGTTCCAAATGATGTGATTGCTACTGTGTTAATCGGTGGACGATTAATTGTTTGACATCTACCTATTTTTTATACTTCTATTTTAACACAGAAATATTTTGTTATTCATAATTTGGTGTTGGCTAACTGGTTGCCAAGTACGCACATGGTTTTGGTTTTTCTGCCCAGGCAAAATTAGTATATGCCATTGAAGCTAGAGAAAAGTTTAATTTAGGTAGACTTATTATTGACGCAATGTTGGCAGTTATTGGTAAGCCTCACTTCTTGCTATATTTTTCGTGCTTGATTACTCAATTCTTATATGCCAATAGTGTTCCTTGGTTGGATTCGAGTGTCCTTGAACCAGTAACTTTGATGAACATCTTGCCAGGGATTTTGAATGTGAATAAGCAAGCGCGAATGGTTGATCTTCCCTATACTCCATATGGATCTTCTAATGCATCGACTTCGTCATCCATTAATCCGCATCTTGCACTGGTTACTGAAATTGAGCAGATTGAAGGTATTTTCCAAATGGGTATGGACACACTTCGTCACTTGAAGTATAAGGTTCTTCGGTTCTCCGATGCCTCTTGATTACACTTTTTGGCATCCTTTGTCCCAAGAGAGAGAAGTTTGTGGCTGCTGCCTTGTTGGTTATTCTTTTTGTATGTTTTATTCATTTTGGGATGATTGTTATGAATGATATTGTTTCTATTTGGATCTTAGATTCATGGAGAGTTCCTTTTTCATATGTCCAATTATCTCCTTTAGAAGGAGTTTTCATGTGGATTGTGCATTTGATGTTTATATGTCCAATTATCTTTTTTAGGGGGAGTTTCAAATTTGTGACAAACAATACCAAAAAGAAGAAGATTCTTAAGATATACGTTATATATCTTATGATATAGTTTTGACATTATTTGATAATTGGATCAAGATGGGATAGAATAATTCTTGAATTTGATTGGCTAATTAAAATTGGACTACGGATTAAGAATTGTGGTTTTTGGGTTTGAATTAACGATAATTCTTGTATAACTTGGAGGTTGAAATCTTAACGCTATCTTGGGTAATCTTTGACAAAAGTTTGTATAAAGATAAAACTCAATCTTGTGAAGACTTCTTTGAGAATCACGTGACTATTCTGGTGAATGACATTCTACCGTGATTCCCTTTTTGTCCTGCATTGTTGAGGTGCTTTTACAATCGTGTGTTCTTTTGTTTTGTGGTTGATGGATAGGATTGGTAGGTGATTGGCTGTAGGAAGAACTCTAGCTACCTCGTGAAGACTTCTTGGTGAATGACGTGACCTAATTATTGTATGTGTCTTCAGCCATCCCCTGTCCATGATTTTTGTCTATTGTCGTAAACGTTTGTGCGTGCAGCAGACTTTCTATTGAGTTTTTCACGTAACCTAAGGTTGCGTGTTTAAGGGCTGTGTTTTCTCATGGGTTACTGTCATTGGTTGCAAATAGAAAAAGAACATCTTGAGTGGGTGTTGTGTTTTTCTCTTTGGTCTCCTTGTTGTTGATTGGGCAACCTAGTGCATATGACTTCAATTAGAGTTTCACGTAATCTAGGTAGCTGTTTCACTTTCAGCTGAGTATTTTCTTCAACTCTTCAACGTCTAACTTTCTGGTGTAATTATTCTCTTTGTGTTGCCTTTCGGTTTTGATGAAGAGTGATTCAAGTGACTGCTCTTGATGATTCACGAATTAGAGTAAGGCAAAAATTAGAGATGTCAAAAAAGGCTCGTCTCGACCTAATTTTAGTCTGGATTGACTGAACCCGACCGTTACTTCCAAATCGACATCGTTTTGGAAGCATTGGAAGCTTTTCTTTTAAGCTGGGCCAACTCATCCCAACCCGCAGGGCCATAGTTCACCATGGCCCCGGGCCGTCTGCCTAACCCTCTACCGGCAACTGATTACAGCTATTTACTTGGTTAACAACTTTCAAATATGTCTTGGAATGAGTTGAATTTATCGAAAAGTTGTTCCTTTTTATCTTACGTGTTTTTGTTTTTGTTCATAATTATTTTAATCACTTGAGTTGTTTGTGAATTTTCTTTATCATTAAAAGTTGTTGAGAAAATCATCTGTTGAGGTTAACATAAATTGATCATGTTATTGGGTGGAAATACTTTCACGGGTTGTGAAGACAAGGAATAGTAGCAAGGGTTGAATGAGTCGACTTTATAAGGCCTTTTATAAAACTATTGTTGTTCTTTAATAAAAGTATTAAGCTAAGTGAAAGTCTCATAGACGTAGACGTAGACGTAGACAAAGTGTGCCAAACTGTGTTAACAAATTTCGATGTTGATTTATATTTGTACAATTAATTTTTCTGATTTTTTATTGTATTAGAAACAATTGCGGTTAAATCCGACATTTTGCGAAACCGTTACAACCTTCAGACTTTCAGTATATATATATAGAAATAAAAATCTTATTCTTATATGGTAAACTGATCGTACCCGATCCAGTTACATATATGATATATAACTAAACCTTCATAGTTTAGTTTCTAATGAACTTACAATCGTTTAGGAATAAGAAGTAAAGGCTGTTCCTTCTGCACTGTTATGCCACACTTTTCATTCATGTCTATGTTTGCAGGATCTTCATCATTTGGAAGAGACCAATCAAAGGAATGCAGTAATGTGGCTAAAATCAACGGAACTTGTCTTGCGGCCATTGGTAATCCTGGACAGATTCTTCTTCCTCCACCAAATGGTAGTAGCTCAAAATGCTGACCCTTAAAGTCCACACTGTTGACGAGAAACCTTTCGGGTTTAAACGATAAAGGGTCTTCCCAGACTGATGGATCACGCCC
>JANIIA010000004.1:8200636-8213194 GCA_027478495.1 Erythroxylum alaternifolium | reverse complement strand
TATTTTTCATTTTTCAAATGTATTATATTATAAAATTTGTAAAAAAATTAAATTAAGTCAAAATAATTTCAATATAGCAAAAACATAAAAAAAATAAAACTTGTACTTCAAATTTAATTTGTATAAATGTTCTAAACCCTAAATAAAACTAAACCCTGAAATAAAAAACTTTTTATGCTATAAAAAAGGACAACCCTAAGTAAAATTAAACCCTAAAAAAACAAAACCTTAAACTAAACCCTAAAATAAAATCAAAAAAATAGTTAAAAAACTATTTTATAGTTCACCTCGTCATTGTGGATGGCGGGGTGGACACCTTGACATCACTCTACCATTGTAGGTGGCAGGGTGGTAGCAAAATTAAACCCTAAAAAACAAAACCTTAAACTAAACCCTAAAATAAAATCAAAAAATAGTTAAAAACTATTTTAAGGTTCACCCCGCTATTGTGGATGGCGGGGTAGACACTTTGGCATCACTCTGCCATTGTAAATAGCGGAGCCGCTATCCATAATGGTAGGGTAGATACATGTCCTCCCACTCCACCATCAACATTAGCAGGATATCCTACACTCAACACATGCATTTATTTTTAACATACATCACAATTTGAAACATAAAATCGTAATAAACTAAAAATTTAGCCAAGAAAATGCATTGTCTATTACAACAGCGCTAAATTGAAGGCATTTATGGATGGGGATGTTAAAGAAAGTTAGGTTTGGACATGGAGAGTTCCGTGTTAAACTCATCCAGACCCATGCAAACCGACAAAAAGGTTCTTTTCCTTTTCCTTTTCTTCCCTTTCCGCTTGCTTTGTGTGGTCATTCGCAAAACTTCAATCCCACAAAGTCGAAGCTATTATAGCGGGGGCCAAAACTTTGAAAAGGGAGTATTCTTAATCAAATACAGGGCCAACCCTTCACTGCTTCTTTTCACAACTTTGAATATGGAGCTTAGAGATGTCAATTTCGACTCGGCCCGGCCCGGCCCGCCCGATCCGGCCTTTTTTTGGCCTGAATTTGGTGGGCTATGGGATGTTCAAAACAACGCCATTTTGTATTTTTAAACATTAAAAAATATATGAACGGGTCGGGCCTACGGCCAGCCTTTTTTTTGCCTGGCTAAGCAAAGTCGAGCACGGCCCGAGCCTGACCCAACTTATTGACATCCTTAATGGAGCGACTTAGAGATGTTGTCATTGTGCATATTCTCATTTTCAAGCTCCTAAGACTTTGTCAGCTACTTCTAATGCCTTTGTCCTAGCATTGAATTCAGTTTGCGTTTCTTCTGTCCTTTGGCTACGTAGTTTGTGTGTATAGGAGTGGGATCAACTCCGCCATTACCCTTAATTAAGCATCTTACTCGGATTTTCTTCTTTTTTTTTTCCTTGTTTGTTAATCAAAAAGGTTTGCCTTTTCCAAGGCACTGAGAAACTAATTAGCTATAGGTGCTTATTCTTTTCTTTTTGACAGGAAATAGTTATTTAATATAGTATTACTTATACTCATAATTTTTAACTAAAGAAATTGAACACATATACTTCACCTTCATCCTAATCGTGCATGTTTTTTTGTTAATAAACTCTTTACTATGTTTGTGCATCAAAATTAGTTTTTTAAGTATTCAATTGAACTTAACAAGTAAATGGTTCAAATAATTCAACTTCGTAAGTAGAGATGACAATGAGTCGGCTCATAGGCTAATCATGTCAATTTTTTTTAAATAATTTTTTAAAATTAAAAGTATAAAATAATATTTTTTTAATTAGTTCTAATGTCATCTTTCTCCATAACTCAATTTAAAGTATAAGAATTGATGTAAGACATATTTCTAAAACTTCTAATTAATGAGTTATTTTAATTATAAGAGATTCAAGTTGCAACCTAGTATTTAAGAAAACAAAGCCTATTATGTGTGATTGATCAGTTCAACCTACCGTAAATGGTCTGCTACGCTGCTTTGATTGTCAACTTGGGACTCTTGGAGAATCCACAAGTTGATAATCAAAGTGTCGTTTTATCTTGTCTTAAGTGACGAGATACATCGTCCAAAACGTAAAACTTGTGGCCACTTCTTTTTGTTGTAATTGGCTACAATAAATAAACTTTACAAAAGGAAAAATATGAATCTCAAGTTCTAGAAGAAACTTTTCGACTTTATTAATTTTGTACTTTAATTGAGTGACTTTTACTTCGGGGGATGAGTTTGCAATTGCATGGATTCAATGAGATTACAAGGAAGGACAACGGAGGGTTTGGTGATGGAAAACGAAATAGATATTAAGTTTGAGCGTCAGAACAGAGACAGGCGGGATTAGAAAAGGAGTTGAGGAGCAGTCCTGAGTGGCATTTTAACTCCCACGTTACTCTTTGTAGCTGTAGTCAAATCCAACGAACGACAGGTGCCTGAGTGTCCCTGATGGGATGGATTGCAATTGGTCTGTCAAAATCGTTCAGTGTGGACTCCCAAATTTTGATTAAAAGATTGAAGACGTTTTTTGTCAAAAGTAATTGAGGCGTTATGAATTAACCATACCATAACCTGATTTCATTTAAAATATAATTTGATGTATACTTTGGGAATTCATTACAATGTATTACTTAAATGATAAAATCAGTTTCTAATATAAATTTTGATATAATAGGGTGGAAATATTTTAGTTCTTATTATTTTATTTTCTGTTATTTTTTATATCTGAATTGAGATTAATGAGGCATTCTCTAGCATGTTAAATAATTAAAAATATATTTTACAATAATAAACATTAAATACCAAATTTAAGGTGGCAAATACAATAAATATGATATTATCGAATTTGTCAAAGTTAATGAATTCTTATTTCAATGTATATTAAGAATTGATAATGTGTTTCTTAGTAGAATTGAGTTACATCTCTGAATCAATAAAAGACAGATTGGAGAGGATGGATCGTGCTTGTTTGTTCAGTTTTAAACTCCAATAGAGCTGATAGGTCTTGCAGGTGAATCATTTCAGCCTAATAACAACGGGAATTAGGCCCACCTGATCGATTAAAAATTCAAATGGGGCTAGCCCATGATTACCATTTAAACGACCCAAATTACAACCGGACCTCAAACAGACAAATGAGAGCACCACCTTGGCCATAGTTTACAATTGACAACTTTCAACGACTATGATCCATGGCTTATTTAAGAGTTGCACGCCAGACTCCGCTCGAATGAATTGATACCCGGAACCACACGCGTATCGGAGTGGACCATGTCCGGGTTAGGTTCATTGTAGTTGGAATACAAATCTTCCGTTTAGTTGACAAAGAAACCCAAATTCATGGCCGGTTTAGTCTGACTCGGTCCATTATAGTTGCATGTTAAATGTATTACGCAAGTGCTTCCCACACGTTGAAACCACTCAACAATTTTCTAGTATACAAAGATTAATCGTGTAAACTCCGCCGGCAATGTCAACGTACCTTAAGGAGCACATTTGGTGGAGACTTGTTACTTGTACATCTCTTGATATTGGATTCGTCAACTATAGCCCTTCACAAATCTAAGCTACCCATTAACCCCCGCTTCTTCATATGCCAACGCTTGAGGCTCTCTAACAAATTCATAGAATGTGAGTCTGCTACGTCTTGTAGCTATCTCTCATCTTCATCAACATTCCCTCTTTAGGGTTTTAACATTTAGATTACTAATCATCGCTAATGCAGCTATTGGTCATTATTGATGAGGCAACACAGGATTAGTATTTTAAATCATGTTCGATCATTCACTTTGTTGGACAAGTCTCCTTTATTTTTTAATAACAAGAAACGATTTTTTGTTATATTTTAAATATATGTTGACTATATTTTTATATGTAAATAATAATTTGTAAATTATATAATAAATTAACAACTCATAATTGAACTACAGATTTTGATTTAAGTAACCAAAGTCAAAATATTCAAGATATTTTTTTTTTTAATTTCCAAAATTTTTATAAAATTAAATGACTTTAATATTAAACTTTCCTTCAATAATTTGAGTAAGCCCTCAAAGAGCATCTGCTAATCAGGTTTTGTAATAATAATAATCAAGTCTTCATTGTTGGCTGTACCCATAGAAGAAGAACCTCTCTTTCTTATTGTTCATTTAATTTTTGTGCTGGGTGTCGACATTTCCACTTTGAAAATGGTTAAGATTTCGGTTGAAGACTTCGAGAGGCTTAGCGCTGGTCAACTCTAAATTCAAACTGGATGTGGATTGACCAGTTATATAGAATTATCATAGTCATGGCACATTATTAATAGTATGCTCATGCCAATGGAACATGTTACGTCCCCATTTCCAGAAAGGAGCAGAACAAGTCAAAAGCTTGATTTCGAACTTTGATCAAAATCGTTCATACCCTTGGCAAAAGTAATCTTCTGACCACTTCAAACCGAAGGTGGCACCCAACTACATTTATACTAATTTAAAAGGTCCACGGGCAAAAATATGCGTCGTACTTAATCTATAAGAAGCGCTTGGTTGTTTCCACTTTCATTAGAAACCGTCAATCCACAGCTCAGTTTGGTGGAGTCATGGGATCTATCTCTTCCACTATTGGCCTCTTGTTCATGTTATACGCCACTTTCCTTTCCTTTGTATCCAATAAATCACAGGCTAGGAGCTTTCCCATCTCATCTCTGATTAATAAAGACCTGTACGATACCATATTTCTGCACAAGGACGATAACGCATGCCCTGCCAAAGGTTTCTATCCGTACGATGCTTTCATTGAAGCTGCCAGGTATTTTCCTAGGTTTGGTCGTACAGGAAGTTTAGTCACACGTAAGCGAGAAGTCGCAGCTTTTCTTGCTCAGATATCGCATGAGACCACTGGTGGGTGGGCTACCGCACCTGACGGACCATACGCTTGGGGGTTGTGCTTCAAAGAAGAAGTGAGTCCACAGAGTGATTACTGTGATTCCACTAACACCCAATGGCCTTGTCAACCTGGTAAATCCTACAAAGGAAGAGGACCTATTCAACTTTCATGGTAATGTATTCCATTTCTATCATGGTTCAGATTGCAACTCTGTTATGCTCTTAGAAATCAAGGTTTCGTAAACTTTTGTATTAACTTATAGTTGGGATCTTATGACAGGAATTACAACTACGGACCAGCAGGAAAGGCCTTGGGGTTCGACGGACTGAGGAATCCTGAGATAGTAGCTAACAACTCATTGATTGCTTTCAAAACAGCACTTTGGTTCTGGATGACTGAGCAGCCTCCCAAGCCATCCTGCCACAATGTTATGATCGGACGATATGTCCCTACAAAAGCTGACTTTGAAGCCAATCGGACCGCCGGATTCGGGCTGGTGACCAACATCATTAACGGAGGTCTAGAGTGTGGAATAGCAAATGATGGAAGAGTCAATGATCGGATTGGTTATTACCAGAGATACGCCAAGTTGTTTAACGTACCAACTGGACCTAATCTGGACTGCGCAAATCAGAAGGCCTTTGCTTGAATGCTTACACCCGTCTTCTTCTTCTTTTTTCTTTTCCTTATTGCTACAATCATAGAGCAATACTGATGCCAAATTATTGCTGCTATTATTTTCATTTCCACATTTTAAACTTAACAAAATTGACGTTTTGGAAGCGATTCTTAGCGTTGTTGTTTGTTTTATTCAATTTCCTTGATTCCCTCTCATCTAAATAATCGCGGTGGCGCTTCGTGTTAAAGTTATATGACTTTTATTTAAAGATAGTCCAAAGCTGACGTTAATAATCTAGTGTTTCAGTATGTTCTGGTTCTATTCATATCTTAAAATTCTCTGTAACACAGCTTCTCATCCTACGTTGTTTAACATGTCAAGTTTCTTTTTTAACGTTTGTTTCATCGATCGGACGAAAGTCAACTGGTTCAGTCTACGTGTTTCGTTGACTTCCAAAGGTCTGAGCTTTTGGAGCAATCTTTCTAGCCTGCAAAGGAATTATACATCTTAGAAGACGTGTTCAGCCCAAACGAGTTTAAAGTATAAAAAGTGTTCGGCCCATATCGAATATGGCTGCACTGGACTCCCATCGAACTTAGGATGTGATACTTTTACGGTCAAAACAGGTCAGAGTTTTTGACTGATCGGGAAATTAATGGTTCTCATGAGACTAGTCCTAACATCTATAGATATGAATTTCAAGACAAAAATGAAGCAACTTGGCCTAGAAATTAACACACCTATCTTTTGCTCTGGGAAAGATTTATGCATGCTTAAGTTGGTTCAAGTTTGTCATTTATGCAAGTAAATAAGTCAGTCTCGGGAGGCCCTCGTTTCAGAAACTTTCTGGATTTACTATTGGAAGCACTCGTGGAAGGTTTAGCGTGAGAAAAATGGAACGTTAGGTTCCATCAAAATTGGGAATTAATTAAATGCATTCTGTATCGTTTTCTCAAGTGGTTGGATTTAATGTAGTTTTACGAGGATAGTTTGCTTATCTATTTTTCTGAACCTTATTATGTGTGATTGTAATATGCACATATATATATATATACATACACACACACACACACATATATATACAGGCAACAGGCAAAACTCTCATCTGTCGATAGGAAGTGCACATCTTTGATCCTTAACAGATTCATTGCTAGTTGTCTCATGTCTACAATCCTTTCCAGACTATATTGATCATAAAACGCAAGCGTATCAGAAACAAAAACTACTGCACATTCTTAGATGAGACTGAACCAGAATTAGTCACATTTCTGCCCTGGTGATCTTCAATCTCTTTACAGAGGACAAGAACATCCTGGAAGATGAAAAAAACAAATCAATAATTATTAGAATTGGTAATTACTATGAGTAAACATAGATGGGGTGGCAACAAGCTGATACTCACTCCCAGGGAACGTCTCCAACCATTAGCCAATCCCCTTCTTTGTCTTCATATGTCAAAACGTGGCACCCGTCAGTTTGTTCACCTTCCATTTCGGCCCCTGCTTGAATCTCACAATTTGAGAGCGTTAATACTTTTTTTCTCCACAGAAATGAACTAACCGAAAAAGAAACAAGACAGAAACTTGAATTACTCAACAGAGAATGGTGGTGTTGAACATGTGATCAAGAGTCCTTATCAAGTCATGGTAGCTATCATGGGCTAACAGGTTCAGCTTCCTCCCAATCGGAATGCCTTCCATATAAACTTTAACAAAGAACGTGGCACTGTTACACTCGGATTCTTCTGCTGCTAATGCCTGCCTCATAAATGAATTGATTGGTGGCCAATCCAACTGTTTCCCACTAACATGCATCCACCCATTAACAAAATCAAACACTCGACAAGTTTTAATCCTAATACTATGGATCCGAATAGTTGGATGTATAGTTATATACCTTTGTATTAAAGGGTCATTCTGCTGAGAATCTGAAACGCCAATTCCCAACCGAAGATCTGTGCTCAAGTCCCTGTTGAGGTGAGAGAATGAGATGTTTGCTGAAAAACCTTGACAGTTGCTGCTTTCAAGGGATGATGAAGAACTACAAGTTACTCGTCTTCCCATGGTTTTCAGAGTTGTGAAATAAAATGAGCCGCCACCTTCTGTTTAAAATTTAAAGATGATGATGAAACACAACAGAGATGCAAAAATCTAGTGAAAGAGGGATGCATTTCTTAGTTCTTACACGCACCCTGATTGTCCTGACCTGATATGTCGTCAACGTAGCCGACAACTCTACGTGTCAAAGTAGTAGCCGATTTAGGTTGTCATGATTTCTGTTGGGGCTTAATGTAAACGAAATGTGATTCATGCGCACAGATAAACAAGTCCTGTCAAGTTATTGCTATTACTTTTTATTCATAGCTTCCAGCAGTATAAAACCGATTTTAATTGGTATCAGCCTTTGGAATTACTTGCGGCTGTCTGTCTTTTTGGGATTTTGATGCTTTATAGCTTTGCCTATAAATTCAAATTGAAGTCTCTTCAAGTACCTTTACGGGTTTCTGGTTTGTCTTGGACCACTTTGGTTAGTATCTTCTTATGTAATTTTACTTCATTTTAAATATTTTCTAACACCAAAAAATTAAAAAATTTTTAAGACAAATCAGTTAAAATCAAATTGAATTGTCGTATTAAATTATAAAAGCATCCTTACATGTTAATTATCAGTTATAGGGTATTTTATTTGACAAAATTTTAATAAAAAGTTTTTAATTCTTGATATCATAAAAAATTAATAATAATAATAATAATAAATATTATTATTATTTTAAAATAAATAAATTCATAAGAAAATTTTCTATTTTTATCGTATTATTGTTTCTTTTTACTCCCAAGTCGAACCTTAGACAATGAGATTTATAATTTCTTCAGGAGGTGAATGCAAGACAAAGTAATCAGACATAGAAACAGGGCACGAGAGCATTGGTCTTCGGACCTTCTTAGAGCAACTCCAACCCTCTCTTCACTCCAATCTGCCGAAATGGGCGGAGAGCTACAGTATTCCTCTAAAATTGGAGGAACCCGGTAGCATCTTTATCATTGTTGCTTTTTTTTCTTTTTTTCTTTTTCTTTCCTCTTTTATTAATTCAATTTTTAATTTTTTATTCTTTATTTTTTATTTAAATAATATTTAAATATTTTCATTATTTATTTATTTAAATAATTGACATGAAAATATAACAATAATAATATTATGAATAAAAATATACACAAAAAAAGAAGTTGGGTTAATTATATAAAGTAATTTTAATAATCATTAATGAAAGGTATAAAAGAATATGTTAAGAATATTTCTTTTTGGTATGAAAAATAGAGTTGTGAGTTGGAGTGAAAAATACTGTAACATCTCTAAAATAAAAAAAATTTACCCTATTTTAAAAGAATAGATTGGAGATGACGTTAGCAACAAAACAAGAATAACGTAGCATCGAAAAGAAAAGGAAAGTAAGCATTGAAGTTACCAAACGATATCGTATAAATTGTTCAAATGGACTGAATTACTATCATGCTGAGCTCCGCATGAAGGCATTGAGTTTTGGGTACAGTTGCATAATGATATGTGCTGGTGGTTGCGAGACTACATGTTGTTCTATGAAGTGACATGCACACAATATATGTGTACTTTTGCACATTCTGTATGATGTCTGCATAATCAACATAAAAGAGCCATGGGATGCTTCACCTTTGCAGGAAAGATGTGGAACATTTGACCGGTCTGGCTTTAAAAGTATGGATGACCCCTTGTGTTCCCCACAGAATACAAAAATTCAGTTTGTACTGTGGAGGATTACTTTACACTTGAATTTGTGAATATAGAGTAGTTTGTATGTATTTTAATCTCATTTATTTACCTTTTCTTATTTAAATTATTCTAACTTGTTGCATGTTAAGTGAAGAGTTATTAGTAAAAATATGGGGACCTAAACAAAATTTGAGCACAATGGATTCATGAAAATTATTAAATGGAGAGACTAATTTTTAAGCAAGGGTGTTAACCTTAATTCAATGGTGAACTTGGAATGGTTGGAACTTACCATCGGTCATCGGATGATGGTCTACTATAAATCTAATAAAATTGAGTTAGTTTGGGGCATAACACTTATACTTTTTACTCTAAGTTTAGACTTGAAATGTGAGAACATGTTTGATTCTACTTTTAATTATAAATTCACTAAAAATTTATTTACTTGAATTTCTATTTTTTAATTTCTTCTTATTTTTATAATATATATAAAAACATAAAGGTAGTTTGAGTATTTTGGTTTTGGTTTTTTGACAAATTTATATTATTAATTAAGTAAAAAGGTAATTTTAAAATTGATAATATTTAATAAATATATATTATATTAAAGTATCTTAAAATACACAAAATAGATAATAATATTAATTTCAAAATTTTTAATAAATGTTATTTTTTAAACAATATTTTAATAATGTAATTATTTATTTTTAATGAAATATGATGAATTTAGTATTAAAATATTAAATAAATTAAAAGAACATTAGTTATTTAATCATTTATAAGTTTTATTGTATTTTATTATTTTGAGTAATAAAAATATGATTATATTAATATTAGCAATTAAATATGTTAATGTTTAAAATAAAAAATAAAAAAACACTATTAACAAAGACAAAGGGGAACAAGATCTCTTTGCTTGGATCTATAGAAACAATAAATGGCAAAAAGAACAAAGTTGGGATTAATACAATAAAAGAGAAAGTAAACATCCCACAATCCCCAACACAATGTTGCTTAACACCGTCCATTATATCAACTTTCTCTTGCCCCAATGACATTTTCGTCTCAATCTTGATTGGCTTTGTGTGATCTTGGAAGCAAATTACAGTGACCAGACTTGCTTTTTCTTTGCAGAAGCCTCATAGTCATAGGTTTGTTCGTAGGCCCAACCAGTTCTTTCCTATTACAGCTCCGTGTTTTTCCATGCATATGTTTCCATCATCATGTTTGCTCCTTTGGTGATTCAGTTGGGCAAGCTTGAGAGATTTGCCTTTCTTTTCCCGTGTACCTATGTAACTTGTAGGGGATAGGCCTGCTTTAAGGTTTCTTTTATCGTATCAGTTGTAACTTTCAACAGTAAAATCAGGATCCATGTAGTTGCGCTGCGTAACAAAGTTGGTAAGCAAAGATAGGAGGCTGACTATTGTGTCATATGAACCAGTTCGAACTTTGAAACGTGGTCATGAATTTCTGTGAGCCTTAGTCCCTATCTGCAGATTAGCCGACCTTGTAATACCTAGTAAGGTCACCTTTACTAGACTTCCAAGAGTCCAACAAGTATAATTTTACTCTTGTAAAGTTGTCTGAGCCCATCCTTTTATTGTTTAGCGGCGGAAAAGGTTGCTAGATGGGAACAAAAGAGAGCCACCAAAAATGATTTCCTTCGAAATTCCAAAGTTTTCTCTTCTGCCTCTTTCTTTTTTAATAAATTTTCTTTTGCCGCTCTAAACTTGAAAATTTTAAACTGGTTAGTGAACAAACAGAGAAGCAATCTCAAGCTCGTTAAAAAAAAAAAACTGTTATTACCAACTTGTAAATCATTAAACATATTGCAAAATTTCTATTAGGTCAGAGATGTTTTTAACTGAAATATACAGTTGATTTTCACAAAATGATTGCGATTTTCAGAATCTTTTTGCAAGCAAATAAATTACACACACAAAATACAAGAAAATTGTTAACGCAGTTCAACTCATAAGGCATATGTTTGCGGAGCTCTTACTCAAATTAATCAACTTTTACAGCAGTACAATAGACTTATACAAGGCGATTACAGAGTTAACATTACTCACTCCTTAAAGCTATCCACTCGTACTTACCCTACGAGAGTATCTCACACCCAATAGTATGACCAACTTATGTTAACCTCAACAGAAGATTTTAAAACAAAGAATGAAACAAAGAGAAGAATATCTCAAGTGATTAAATCAAGAATAAAAGAAACAAAATGCACTTGAGTCAATGAACACTCTTATATGTGTGAAACAACATTAAAACATAATCATGGAGAGTCTTCAAACAATACGCTATAAAACTTTGTAATTGATCTCTTAAGGCGCCTAAACACAGCAGCCAAGATAGATAGATCGAGGCAGCTAAGGTCCTAGTAAAAGCACAAGCTTCCACTCTACTCTGGAAGAGAAAGGGGCTATTTCTTGCCATATCTACCAAAAAGATATGGAAAGAAAGAAATCAACGAAAGTTACAAAACATGGAACGATCAGCTGATTTAGTGCTACAATCAATATTCAGAAAGGGAGACAACAATATTCATGCTACGAAATGGAACAAGACCACTAGACAAAGAATTGAGAGTCAGACCTTACCTAAGAAAGGCACATACTGCAAGTCGATGGGTGATTACATTAGCTTCTCCATGGTCCCCATGGTCACTGCATAAATAAAGGAAGATGGGTAAAAAAGTTATATTAAGATGAAGTTCCAGACATGATGTGGGGAAGAGTCTTACCGGAAGGGAGTTGCAGATTGATTAAGACATCCAACCCTAATTTGGAACCTTCCGAAAAGCTCAAAGGATGGGTTAGTTTCTTTTACTTCTTTGGAACGATGTTAGAGCCTTGTCATTTTTGTGTGTGTTGTTTATTCAGTATGTCAAACGATGTCGTGCTCTCAATTGTTTTCTATGTAGTATCTCTAAATGTGCTTTTTAACTATTAAAGAGTAATGTCATTCTCTACTAGTCTTTGTCCCTCTCTTTTTATTCATCAATTTAATTTTAATTTCTAAAAAAAAGATAGATAGATCTTTGTCATACCATGGACTACTTATTTATATACAACAAGTCCTTCCTTCTTTAAGATTCTTTATTCTTTAAGGATTTCTTCTTCTATAAATATCTTTACTTCCAAAATTTTACATATTCTAAGATAGTAGAATCATATATCAAATCAACTTCTTTATTACAAAAGATATCCTAAATAAATTAAAATACAAATAATGCCAAAAATAGAATATTTTAACACAAATGTTTACATTTATGAGAAACCTTTGACAAAATTCGCAACGATTACTCAGCTTCTGGCGCCATATGTAGGCATACTGGGACAAGCAATCAA
>JANIIA010000004.1:8183795-8198901 GCA_027478495.1 Erythroxylum alaternifolium | reverse complement strand
ATTTAATTGTCTTACGTGTTGGAAATTTTTCCCTTGGGTACGATATCCGGTTCTTACCGATTTATATTACTTGTCGATGGGGTGCACTAGCCTCTAATTGGTCTAGATAGAATTTAATTTATATTGTTCTATTTAGACCGCAACATGTGTATATTCTGTTGGGTGTCAATTATTATCTGAGCAGCCTTAGTTTGATTCTGGAGCTGGCGCAAATTATTTCGGCTAGTCGACAATTATTCAGATCTATTTCGAAAAGCTGATAATAGGGAAGACTCTTTTATCTCAAGTGTATTGTTGTTCTTTTCTTAGTTAATTAATTACATGAGTTATTTTTATTAATTCTCTTTCATTAAGAGAAGTAGAGAAAATCCATTGACGAGGTTAACACGAGTTGGTCGTGTTATTGGGTGTGAAAATCTTTTACAGGAAGTGAGGTTGAGAGATAGTGTCAAGCGGTGAGTGGTGTCGACTCAGTAAAGCCTTAGATAAATCTATTATCTTTTGGTAAACGAATTAATCTGGGCGAGGCCCCACAGACGTAGGCAGAGAGTGCCAATCTGCGTTACCAAATTTCTGGTATCATCTGTTATTTTTCTTTTGATTGATTTTTGTTTTTATTTGTGCCAGAAACGATCATGTAAAATTAGACAATTTGCGAAACTATTAACCTATTCGGTTTTTCATAAATCATCGGCACAAATGTAAGACATCATCAATACTTAAACCCACAAATCAATATTTGTACAAAGCATTTTATTACACATATCATGACATAATAGTGGGTTGAATGCATAATACATACAGATAAGACTTCTACATAAAAGCTATCATAGTACATACTATCAACCTTTATGATTCTATCACCTGTGGGTGAATAGATCACTTAAACAATAGCTATCCTCTATAAATTGCTATTATGCACATATCAAAATCTCATATAAGGTCAACACTTGTTGACATAAGAACCATACATAAGATCAGAGACATTCTCAAATATGTAAGCTATAGTCCAAATAATAACTTGAAAAGTGATTATGATGATTGGATTCTCATTAGTACTCAAACTATTCCACAAATACAAAGGATACATTTGTATATTATCCTCACATTTATGTGTGTGGACGTAAAATATGTGGCAACTTACCATCCGTAAATGCAAAATCCTTATGAAAAATCTCATTGTCACATATCGGTGTCAAAAACATTATTAACAAATTTTATTTGAGAATTCATCACAAAGAAAATCTCAATCAAGATGATAATCATATGACATAGAGCAATAAATGTACCAAATGAGATACCAAAATCACATGAATCTCCTTTATTTCAAGTTAAATGCATGAAAATTCACTTAATAATAGCTTTGATAACCTTGTTTTAATAAACTCCTCGACATATGAACAACCTAATGTAACCTTCGATTTAGCTTAATAAAATTTGTACCTTTATACTGTTAACGTCTTTATACGCCTTTTTGAATGTGTGAACCTCCTGATAGATGATAGTAACTTTATGTTCACGAACTTTTATTAGTAGGCTGCAAGAGACCTTAACAACTATTTATAGAAATCTTATTGAGCCCTCGTCACAAGTATAATTAAGTAGGTTTGCTTATATTGCTAAGGGTTTGTTTTTGTCATTGAACTTTAACCCATTTAACAAGATACTTTATTGAGCCTATTTATTATCTTTAATTCGAATAAAAAATGATTTTTCTTAGTCTTAATTTATAAAAAATTCATAATTAATAATTTTGTAATATGAATTTTAATTCCAACACGACATAATTAAGGACATCGTTGACTAGATTAGAGAGAAGTCAATGAGTGAAGTCACTGTGATGGAAGTCAAAATTACGATTTCAGTATGTGTTCCTTATCTTTCACCGGTCGATGTTCATTCACGCTCGAACAACACGCCTTTCATATTCGTGTGTAACATAAATTTCTTTTTCTTTTATTTTATTTAGATAAAGGTACTCTCTAGCTAAGTTTGCTTATTCTTAATTAGTGAATGTTTTTTTAAAAATTGATAAATACTATAATAAATAAATATGCACACAAACATGATGCTTATTTTGTTTAAAAATTAAAAAAGAATATAATTTCATGACTATTTCAATGAATGTATTGATCGTAAGAAATTAGGAATAGCAAAAGGAGCTAGCCCAACCCGACCTAAGCCCTAATAGATAATGATAAAACGATATCATTCTACCAATTTTTTGAAAAAGTAACAAGCCGGACAGTGTCCGGCTCCGCCCATATAACAGATTGCCGATTGCCAGATATAATTTATCATAGCGGTAATATCGTCTATTCAGGGATAAGGGATGTGTGCGCACTGCGCACCGCAGAGAAGATAGAATGAACGGGCCGTTACGGAAATTCTGCGTCAGCAAAAGCACATTTCTGCATTTCCCGCCTCTTTTTTATTTATAGAAAATTTCAAAAACCCTCTCCAGTTGCTCCCAATCTCCAATCCTTGAACTATATCCTTTTCACAATAAATCTCGTTTCCTCTTCTTGCAATTCTGTCTTTGAAAATCGATCCATTCAGTTATCGACGGCAAATCGACTGGCAAGTTATCTCTTTCAGTTCTCTTGCGTCCTCATCATTTTTATACGTGCCGTTTTAGCTCTTTGATGCCGTTTTTTGAGTTTTGCTCTTAGTTTATTTCGTCCAATCTCAATCTGTTCAGAGGCAGATGCCTTTAAGAAAAATTCATGCGGTTTTTTGAGACTTTTGAAGTCGGATTTTGTGTTATTTGCTTTGTTTGGATTTGAATTTTACGAGTCGTATCATCGATGCTGCAGTGCGGACTAGAAAGCGTTGTAGTGATTTTACCTGTTCACACAAATTGTTGTTAGTTTCGATAGCTAAGAGAATGATAGCATGGAGACATCCTGGTTTCTACGTTACATTACTAGCAAATCCATTGAGATCTTCAGTTGTTATCTTCCTCAATATCTTTTATCCATACAATTTACTTTATTTTCTCTTTGGCTTATAGCTTCTGGCAGCATCCATTTCACACCTTATCTTCCGAGACATCAGAATGGCGGTTGAAATCGGACGGAATCCGCACACTGTAAGCACTGAACAGAAGTCATGTTTTTATTTTTCAGTACAAGCTGATCAATCTTTTAGTCAGGGTTATCTGTAAAACTACGACGCATTTGTGCATCAATGGAGTCTTGTTTATTTTAATGAACCATGTTTCAGGTGTGCTTAAGTGCTTTTATTTGGTTTATTTACCTTCTGTGATTTGCTATGACTGATTGCCAGGTTCAATCTCTGAGAATTAGTGCTGTTGATTGGCTTTGATGGCCCATCAAATTTGTCCCACAAAAACAAAAAACATTTTCAAATTGATAGAAATCAAAAGGCTATTAAATTAGTGAATGTAATGTCAATTCCTATTCCAGGTTATTTCCCGAGTGTAACTTTGTAAACTATGGAGAAATTAGATAAGTAATCTCTTATGAATAATATTTCAGGACCCAACAAGCGATTCTCGAAGTTTTGGCAGTGATTACCGACCATCCAGCCAATTGAGAAAGATGTCAATTGGAATCATGGTAGATTCATCTACCGTGAAAAGATTCGAAGTTACAAAGGAAGATGAGGTTTTACTACCAAATTCACAAAAGGAGCATTCTAGCAAACAAAAAAATATTGAAGTGACAAACAAGGGGAAAGCTGTTATTGATGATCAAGAAGGGAGACAGACAAAAACTCCAGAGAAAGCAGGTTCCCGGTGGATTACTACTAAACCCTACTTTCCGCAGAATCTGACTTCCGAAAATTTTTCTCATGCGCAAGGAACTTCCATTTTATCACCAGCGGATGGAAGATGGAACAAGTATTGCAAAGTAAAGGAAGTTGCAGTAGCACATTCCATGCAGTTATTCACAAATCAAACCTCAATTTTACAATCTGGTGATGGCAAACGGAAGAACTTTGGCGGGCTTACTTACAAAAGGAAGGCAGGTAATGGTGGAAATCCACATAATTCACAGGGGCTTTCATTTGCAACTGTTCACGGGGTCCATGTTTCGGGTAAAGGAGTATCGCAGGACAAAAATGAGAATGGAAGAACGGAAACTCTGAGAATGAAACTACAAGAGATACTGGGTACCATCTCTTCACCAAAGAGTCAACCTTCTAATTTTCACGGTTGCGATGTAGGTGTCAAAGATTCAAAGTCAGAGCATGTAAATGACCAAAAGAATGGTGAAAAGGTCAAGCCAAGACAGAATTCAGATACCATCGAAACTGATTCAGATAGCCCCCACAATAAACGGAAAAGACCAGTAACCCGTTCGTTGAGCCGAAAAAGAGCTTCAACCAAACCGCAATCAGAGAAAAAACGAGTCGGGTTGACCTCTGGTTGTAGACGGATACTGCAAGAGAACATCTTCTCCTTTCAAGAAGGGTTGCTTGGGAAGACGGATACAAATGTAAGTGGAAGTTCATCGTTGTCTAGTAGGAAGAAAGGACACAGAAAGAGCTCTACAATTACGCCAAAGACTTTGTTCACTGAGAAGAGCAATGCTGATGTGATTCCTGGAGTAACATATAGAAGTGATACATTTCTTCCTTCCCATAAAGTTTCTTCACTTTCCAATAAAGTAGGTAGTTCACAAGACCGTCCTCCTGAGAGTTGTCATGATCATATTGAACAGAACAACAAGCAGAATATTCAGGAATTTGCTGAGCAGAACGGAAACAAAGACATTCATGAGTCTCCAGAGCAAGACAAAAACCATAAATATGATACCCATGAATCTGCAGTAAGGGACTCCTATCCATCCGCGGGGGAACGCACTTATCAATCTCCAGGGAAAAACACCAATCAATCTCCGTGGACACCCGCGGCAGATCAGCAGGAGGAATATAATAGTCAAGCAGGACACGAAAATGGAAATCAACAAAATGAATTTGATAATCTGTTCTCTAACAACCATCTGAATCCACAGGAAACTTTCCAAAGTCCTACATTCAAAATCAGTTTACCTGCATTTAGTTCTTCTCCTAGCTCAGCACCAAAAGAAGACCAGACAGAGCAGTACATTCCCAGACCTGAACTATCAGAGAGGACTTTTACTGTAGCAAATATTCGCAGCTTCAGCACTTTGCGGACTTCGAAGGAAGATTGTTCTTATCCTAATGCTCATTCAAAAGTATATGTATGCTATGTTATTTCATCTCTGTGATAGTTTCTGCTGTTTACTTACTATGGATATGCCTCAGAGGTTAATTTTGATTCTGCATCTTGAGATAATCTTTAAGTAGATAAAAGCAGTATGCTTAGTCGCTCTAAGTACTCTAAGTTGAAATGTTATCTTATTATACTTTTGAATTTCATTATTGAACTTCAGGATGAGGCAGAAGAACTTAGTAATTCTCCACAAAGAAAACATTCGCCTGGTAATGGAAAAGATGAAGGAGCTGATGATCTTTCAATTTCATCATCCGAAGAGAGAAGCTCTGATAGCTCTGAAGGAGTGGCAATTACGAAAGGTGACTACAATTCTTTTACTAATATGAAAAAATATATAGAACGAGTTGTGTTGCGAGACCAATTGCCAAAATGATTACCGTTTAGGAATTTCATTGTCTTAGTGAAGAACCATAACTAATTATCAACTATTCAGAATAATCAGACAGCGTAATTGAGCTGATCACTGCAACGAGGCTGCAGAGTTTATGATTACATATTTCCAGTAGTCAGTATCCATTGTTTTTGGCGGAAATCAGCATCACTTTTGTTAACCTTCTTTTCTCCGCCAACCTTTTTCTCTTTAGTTTAGTACCTAGAGATACATAATCTTGCACTTATTGGATCTCCTTTGTCAGGTGTTATAGAAAGAGATTTCTTTTCGTCTCCATCTGCAGCTCCAGAGAGATCGAAATGCGCATTTCATCCAACTAAAAGGCTCCGCCATCAAGAGGGCCGTAGACTTGCCAAATTCAGTCCCAACCCACCCACTCCAAAAGGCAATAGTCATTTGGCATACAAATGCTTCCCCCCGCTCTTTCAATGTACAGCCGATCGTCTTGCCATCATGTTTACTCTTTAATGAGTTCGTTTCTTTCTGCATTAAACTTTTAGGCACTGACGAGGGCGATTACACCCCCGAGCCTTCAGAACAAAACCAAGGCGATGAGTTAGAGAGGTTGACTTTGATTAAAATATCATTGATAATATTCCTTACTAGATCCACAGATAAAGCCTTTTATCATTAGCCTTTTTTTTTTCATTTCTTTTGATCTACAATGTTCCAGGGTAGTCATGCTCTTTACACTGTCTATAGAGAACTTCAGAAAAAAATTGACATTGTTGACCAGAAAGAAATCCTCCGAAATTCAAATGTCTGTTTCTGAGGATATACGTCTCCAGTTGCAGAATATCGACTGTCAAATCCAAGCAGATCTGTACGTATTTCGCAGTCGCCACTTTCTTTTGTTGAGAAATAAGCTTCTTCGGTGTAGTCGATTCTGATCTTTCTCACGTATCAGGGAGAAGCTGAGAAGCGATAGTAAGTTAAAAAGAAAAGACCTGGCAGTAAGATTCCAAGGTAATGAATTCCTAAAACTGCACGCTTGGCAAAGCTGAACATTAGTAGGACGGCATGAGCCCCTATTTGAAATAGTCTAGATTTTGTTTTTATTTGATCAGTCAGGCATGCATCTTGTGACAGGAATACTGAACAGTGAACAATAGGAGCCTTTTCTCTTGTTTAACAGCGGCACAAGTTTCTACCATAGTAATGTAATTCATTGGCTTGTGTCTCTAAAGCTACAACTTGCAAAATGAATATGAATTATGTACCAGATAATGGTTATGTAACAAATTTTAGCTACTCATATCCACTGAACCATGCACAAGATCCCTATTTAACCTCAATTTCTGGCGTCTGAATGCGTGCATTCCTTTAGTACTTCTAAATAGTTTTATGGGATATTACTCTCTTGTTTCCGTTATTAAATCTCGGTTTTTCATCTACGCAGAACAACAAGAACAATTGAAGTTTATCTACGATAAATTCAGAGAAGAAATGTCTCAGCATCTTGAAAACTGCAAGAGTACACTTGAAGGCCTAGATTTGTACCAGATTGAACTGAAAGGAACAGTGAAAAGGCTAAGTATGGAAACCTTTTAAAATATAATTATATCATGGTTTTGTTGAATCTCTTGAATGTATGTGACCGCTCTGATTAGCAAATGAGTTTGGGCACTTAGACATGCAAGTTTGTTGAAATTGCAGTTTTGCCTGATCATCCGTGGTATATACTCGACTTGCAAAAGTTTCCATGTGTGTGAATACTAATCGGCTAACTATTTATTAAGCTAATAGATGCTAGATCATTGGCATCTTTCAACACTGTTTATATTGCATTCTATAATAAAATAGAATAAAAATTATAGGAGTTAAGTTTGACAATTATCTGTGGACAATTACTCTATTTACCCTAGTAATTTCTAAGCTGTTTTTGTGAGACCTGGTGTACCCATTTTTCTATACCGTAGACAATAGGTGGATAAATATATTGATACCGTGACAAATCCAAACGCTTCATGTTAATTATTGCTTACCTGTAATTGCAGGAGCATCGCACCAAAAGCTTGTCATGCAAGTGGAAGAAGCGGTCGGGAAACAGCTCAATGATGCAGAAAGGAGAATAACAGCGGTGCACAAGGCAAGCTTATTTTTCCTATTAAATTGAATTAAATACAGGTCATCTACTAGATGACGAACACCAAGTTATTGCACATATCATTTCTACTTCTCCTGCTTTCTGTTTTGGAAATAACTAAGTGGGTAATCAGATCTGCGCAATCTGGATTAATATTGGCCAGAGTCTCAAGTACGTAGCTTTTGAATTCCAAATGTATGTGTTTCACCAAGTTTCATTTAATAGAGGAGCTTATGAGCTGGACATGCTCCATGAATATAACACGCATACAATGCTTGAACTAGTAACAATAACCCTGAAAAATTGCCCGGGGTCGTCCCTCAAATGTTGCTACCGGTGTCACTCTATCTGCATCCTCTTTGAATATGAGCATACACGGAAGTAAGTTTATGTATAAAATACTAATGGATTGATGTCCATAACAGGTGGGTAGGGAAAAGATGCTCCAGCTGAGACGTGCTATGGCAGAGTGCTTGCACGAGGATATTCTAAACTGACATGAATCGACCTGTAAGTAATCATTTTTAGGTTTATGAAATTGATGTCACATTCTTTTTTCTACGTCGAGGACTAGCCCTTAAGTTGTAGTAAAAGTTAATTCCAGGAGGCATTCTGATTTGGCCAAGGGTTCAGCCCTCTTTAATCAAGATCCTTGATTTCAGCCTATGTAGTTTATGAAAGCAAGTTTCCTTTCTGTTCGAAAGTTAACGGAGACAATTGGGACTTTTTTTTTTCTTGTTTGCAGTGAATATTTTGTGAGTCATGAACTTAACTGTGATAACCTTGTTTCTTGCTATCAAGCCAAATCTGATAAGTTGAAAACATCCAAACAAAGTGATTATCTCGTGACAGATGTCCTCTCCTTTATACATTTGTGTACTAAGACCTTTTAAGTAGCAATACTGTAATCACGGTTACGGGGAAAAATAAAATGAAGACAGATTCGTATGGCTAAATTCATCTTGATAATATTTAGTTGTTGAGATCAATCCTGCGCTGCAGTGCTTTTCTATTATTCGGGCACATCCTACAGTTGTGCTAGCCGGTCAATTTTATTCCGACTGCACTATATAAAACCAATTCTTCTATTCATAACTTGAAAAGTTTTCATACAATCCCCTTTCCCATCAGCTTTGCCCACATCTAGTTATTAATTGTTAGCGATGCATTATAGTGTTGTCTTGTACTCTTTAGTTTATCTAAAGTAGGCACTGGCACTGGAACTGGGTCATTATTTTCTGGGTACCAACTAATCAAAGTGGATAATCGCATGCGAACGATAACAAAGCAGAAAGAAAGTGGATTGCTTGCGTGCAACATCGAGTAATTCTTGTTGGTGGGGACCCGCAATCAGATTCATAATAGTGAGACTGTTTTCATTGCCAATCAATTCTTATCCGTCGCCAAACATTGGATTGGCTGTGGTTTTGCTTCGTATCCCAGTACTTACGTACAGACAGGGAAATAAAGAGCCACATGAATTATCACGAGGGTGCACGTGAAGTACATGGTTTTGGTTCCATGTCCACCATCCCTTTGTCAAACTTGAGAACCTGGTGTGATGTTTTAGCCTTCGAGGCAGGAACCTCCAACTTGTATCGTGTAAGTTGCAGAGTGTCCCACTTGTTTTGTACATTGGCTAGGGGGTCCCTGTTAAACTGCTCAAACTCTTGTGTGCCTCAAGTCAACGTCGGCATCTTACTATTTCCTTGGTGGTTAGGTTTTTTGGGAGCAGATCTGCTGCCCCGTAACTCTCAAAATATTTTCATCCATTCAATTTATTACAATAAATAGAAAGGTGGGATTGAAATAGAAGGAAATAGATCAGTGGAAACAGAATATCTGTTATCAGGATTTTGTGGGTCGTTTTCGTACTGTACTAGGTCATTGTATACCTGTTCTGGCAAACTTCGGTTTTTAATGATTCTTTTAAGATATTAGAAGTTGGGAAAAGGTACAACACCTGAATTTGTGCATTAATTTGGATAAAAAGGTTTTTGTTTTGTGGCAGCAGAGTTGTCACGCACTTATGAAAATGATATACGAGAAGGGGAAAGGTCTTAACTAGATGGATAGAATCAAGAAAATTTTTTTCCCATAATTCTGTTTTTATTAAAAAATTGTTATTCCCTTACATCTACTTATTAGTATAACTTTTAACTTATTATTTATAATTATATCTAATTTTAGACAGCCCGAAAAGCATGTGGCATAAACGTTTTTCTATTATTGCCAATGAAGCAATTAAGTTTAGCCCAACAATAGTGATAATTTTGTAATTCTAATTATTAGCACATCCTTCAACTTCATTTGATTCAGTTTTGATGCATGTGAATGCAACATATCCGTAAATGGACGTAATCATTAATATTAAATAGGTTCAACCTTAAATTAGCAATTTATGGAAGTAGATTTTTTTTCCAGCATTAAATGGGTCAAGTCAAGTAAATGTGAGGCGCTCTCGAAGTATACCATATATTACTATGAAATAAAATCCCTAGCACTTCTTATTTAGTTTCTAATCTCTAGTGTAAACGACTCGGTAAGATATTAACAGACCTCCAAAACTGGAAAATGGGTTTGAAGCAGGCGATTTGATGCTTTACACAAACGGTGAGGATTTTATGTCGCATTGATTTGTGATAGAACTGCATTGCTACCATGAAAAGCAGAACAAGAAAAAATGCGGGGAGATCATGACAGTCTTGACCTTATGAAGCGATTAAGTGACTCATCTGACCTCGAAGGTGACAGTTGGAGGCCCAGAGTGTATGACCTGACGTGACCGAACACATTATTGCGTACTTCTTCATATAACACCAAGTGGGTCCAGCCTCTAAGCCATTCGACACTCAACCTATCCTCCATACCGTATAACCATTTTAGGTTCAGATGAGCTACGCAAATTCCTGTAAAACATTCCATTAACTCACCTTTCATCCGAGGAATCTTTCACGGTCTTATCATTGTTTTATCTGTGTGATTTAGGAAAATATTTTTTATGTTTTTCTTCTGTCAATCTCCATTCTCCACTCTTTGGTTTTCATTATATGAATGGTAGACCTCGCACCGGTATCCCTATGTAGTCCCTGTAAACATCTGAACGGTTGATCCAGCAATGTCCACCCAGTATTGAGGGTTTATCAGCCACTCTCTTCTGGTTGTCCTTGATGTGCTTGTCGTTTTGTGATCTCTTGTACTTAAAGGGTAAAATGTGAACACTCAATGCAACATCTGGTTCTACCTGAAAACGTTGCATATAGTGCTTAATTTGATCAATCCTTCCACTGAAGACTTGTATAGAGGACAGGTTGCTTTGTTTCCCTTAATCCTGGGAAGCAGAAGAGTTGTTCGATTCAACTCAGCTTAGAATGAATCGGTTGGCTAATTTATATTCCTTGACTGCTTTTGAAAAAATTTCCATGCGCCCCATTTTGGCTTTGTTCTCTCTCTTTTGATATTCAAAGTCTCTGACGAGATTCACAATGCAGGACTGGTGATGATTTTATGGAGTTAGTGTGCGAAAATGGTGAGATCCTCGTGCGTGGACGGTCTGGTACTATCTCATGCATCGGTTACTTATCACACTCTCCTAAAACTCAATTCAACAATGGGATTAAAGACAATCATCCTCCTAAGAGGCCAAGGCTCGTACATGTGGATTCTATTTCCGTTGATGAGTCCTTTCCTGGTCATAAGGATCCAACAAAGCAGAGCTTTTTGCAAGATAATCACAATACTAGTGACAAACGTCAAAAGTGGCCTCGTACAAGTTTCAGCATATTTTTGGAGAATATGAGGCGAAGGCCTTGTGATCGGATGACGGAGCCACGCATTGTTCCTCTCCATAAAACCACAAATTTGCAATCTGGGAATATGCCTGATTTTGTAGCAGTCCCTCAGCTTTCTGCTGTTTGGAGTCGTCAGAAACACGAAACTCTCCCGGAGCAACAACGAAATTCACCAAAATTAAGCCAAACTCAGATGACAAAAATTGGTAATTTGCCCAACGATTCAAAGTTGCACCAGCCGGATTCTAAACATCATGATAAGCACTCAGATTTGCAGACTTCCTCCTCCTTGAGAACAGTTGCTCTACTCAGCTCTCATGATCAGCCTAGTGGTTCTACAACAATACCAGTGAGCGGTCCACGCCTGCCAAGGTCTGAATTAGAAACCACCAACGAGAAGCCTCCTGTCGGTTGCAGTAATCCAGTTCAGTCAACTCCAAATGAACGAACTTCTCGTCTCAGAATAACTAAAAGTAAGATGGAGTTACCTCCAGATGAGCAATCTGAAGCTGTTTTCCCTCAAGATGTTATTACAAGAAAACAATGCCCTAGTGTTGCTTTTGTTCCAGCATCAAACATGGCAGTAGACAGAGTCCAAGCTAAGTCCGGTTTAGTGAAAAATAGAGATCATATGGCTGCAGCTAATTCAACGTGCTCACGCGAAGCTTCAACTGATCCCACTTATTCCTTGAAATGTAAAAGTGGAGACAGTGAGTTACCGGCATATCCAAGTGAAGTAAGTAAAGCTGGAAAATCCATCCCGCATTGGTTAATTTGATTTCTTTCTCTATAAATGATCTGAGAAATTTTTTGTCTGTTACAGGATGACGAAGAAGAGATGGAAGGTGAGAAAAAATCAGAAGCCTGGAGAAGTAGACGGGCCAAGAGAAAGTCGAGAGAGATCCATAATCTATCTGAAAAGGTGAGTTACCACTTCAGCAGTGTTAGCGATCTATCAAACAAGAAAAAGAAAAAACTTTTAACTCGACAATTTGTGCTTTTATGGATACAGAGGAGAAGGGATAAGATCAACAAGAGGATACATGCACTGAAGGATCTCCTACCGAGTTCCAGTAAGGTTATCATTCTCTGGATAATTAAGCCTCGTGGTTAGGACACTAATACCAGATTCTACCGTAACATCTGCTATAGAGAGAAGTAAAAGGAAATAATAAGGTGTCAGAAATTTTAACCTCGTGCTTTCATGCGACATGGTTATGCGTGTGCTTCGGTAACCTTCCGAGCTTCCTAATCGTGTTCATAATATAGCCTCATCCAGTAATGAAGAATGGGAAGCCCGCGATTAGTTTAAAAATTGGGATTTAGTCCTTTCTGTGTTTAGCTTAGTTGCATGTTGTTCTCAGGTGGGCAAAGCTTCTGTTCTCGAGGAAACAATTAAATACGTGAAGACCCTTCAACTTCAGCTTCAGCTTCAGTTTCAGGCAAATATCTTTCCGTCTTTGAGTCTCGATTCATACACATGAAACCAAGTTTCATAAGTTGATGACTGTGGTTGTTGTGGCAGATGGTGTCAATGGGGACCGGACTTTTCATGTCTCCAGCAATGTTTAATTCAGGAATGCAATCCATGCAAACACCATATTTGGCTCAGATGTCAGCGATGGCTATGAGGATGCATATGGGAGTTGGCTGCAGGCAAAAACCATTAGTATCATCTTCACCCTTGTTTGGGCTCTCTGGTCAAAGGATGCCTATTCCGGTGCCACAGCCACCATTTTTTCCTTCTATTGGAAGAGCGTTCACACACTCTATTCCTGTACCTGGAATTCCTGGAATAGCCTCCGTTCCATCGTTGAGTTTAAAGGACTCAGTCCAGATCGGTAGCTCAGGAGTTGTACACAATGGGATTTAGATCCAATAATCTAAGCATTACATCAGGTTTGTGCATTCTTAACTTGTAAAATTAGGTTTTAATTTCTGTTAGAATTATGCTAGAATGCCTGAAACTCAGATGACAAGTATATAGTGCAAATCAGGAGTCAATTCTTTTCTTATACTGTAAGTAGAGGGAAATATAGTTCGCAACATTCCCTAATAGAAAATGCAATAAGAAGTTAGAGACGCCAAAGCAAAACTGTTATGGCAATCTCAGTCTTGTTCGTTAATCTCCTGACCAACTTCCCTTTTCTAATTCAGGGAATAGATGAGATCCACAAAGAGTGAGCTTTGGCGCACGAGGAACACCTATTGAATCATTGCTACTATTGTTGGATTTCTTTTTTGGGTGGGATAAAAGCCTAGGCCTTGCCGTTTAGGATGTCATGAAATCTACAGTTTTTCATGCTTTTGGAAACTCCATCAAATAAAGCAAAGTTCTTCACATCCAGTATCATATCCCTTCATTTTGTAGTTCAAGTTATCCTTCAATTCATCCACTGCTGTGGATATTGGGTGTTGACTGATAGGACCATTTGGGGTAAACTTTTACGAAACTCCTGATATATATAAATATTATTTTGAAGAATATATGAAAAATATTGAGTAATTCAAAAATTACATATTTTGAAAGTACTCATATAACTAAAACATTAGTAACTACGTAGCAACATGCCTACGTGGGAGTCCTCTCTCTCTCTCGTAGGTACTACAATAGAAAGGACATTTGGTGATGAATATTTTCGTCGGTAAAAGTTTAAAATCGTCACAAAAAGTTTTAGCGATAAAAAAAATCATCAAACATTTCGTCGCAAAATTCAGATAGCAAAATATTTTCAACGACATTTTTGGAACATTATTGCAAATTATTTTTTGCTTCGATTTATGGTAAGTTGCCAAAAGAGATAGGCAAGGTTAAAACCAATTGTCACGAAAGACTATTTGCGACGGTTATTATTTGTGGATAAAAGTTAAGTTATTAGCTAGGTTACTTACCTGTAGCTAATAATATATTACAACGATAATTTTTACGTAGCAAAATATTTTTAGCGACGGTTTTAAGTAAAGATAATTTGTGACTATTTTTATAGGTTAGTTGTGAAGATTATCAAATCGTAGCTAAATGTTATTTGCGACGATTTAGGTAACATATATAAAAATATTTGGTGACGATTTTGGAATCGTCAGAAAATCATTTTAGCTATGTTTTTTTAATTTTTTATAAAAAATTATTGTTAATATTTTGAATAATGTTGATAAAAAGTTTTGGTGACAATTTTTGATTTTTTGTAAACATTTGTATAAAAAATTGGATATTCAATTATGATTATTTTTAATATTTTTAATCATTAATACAAATACCGTACCGTACCGGTCAGTACCGGCCGATACGTACCGTACCGGTTAAAAAACAGTATCGAAATATTAGTTTTGATACCGGGTTTAAACACCGGTTGGTACCGGCCAGTATCAGTCGGTACCGACCCGTATTATAAATACCGGCCAAATACCGATTAGTATCGAAAATTTTGAAAAATATAGGAACTAAATTGCAAAATTTTCAAATTTTAATTAAAAAATCAAAAATTTTTTTAAAAATTTCCCTTCTCCCATCTCCCATCTCCCATCTCCGGCCTCTCACTCCACCCCCTTTCTTTTGTCAAATGTTTTTTAATTTATTAGTTAAAATTTTATTGTAGGTTTTATTTTTAAAA
>JANIIA010000004.1:8147265-8158878 GCA_027478495.1 Erythroxylum alaternifolium | reverse complement strand
TCATCCATAATTATTCGTGAGTACATAAGTTATTACTTCTCAATTAATAAATACAAGTTCATATACTAAGTTTAAATCGAAACAAACATTAAGGTACACGGTGTTGCTTACACCAGTGAATTAAGAAAGGGATTTCTCGCTGTGACTCCTAGTCTCGTGAAATTTTTCACCGATAAACCTTATGGTAGCTGTATCACGGGTTTCCAGCCTATATACCATCCTAAGGTTTATTATGCCTCAAATCATCCATAATTATACGTGAGTATACAAGTTACTACTTTTCAGTTAATTAGTACAAGTTTATATACTAAGTTTGAATTGAAACCAACACTAAGGTACGTGACATTGTTTATACCAGTGAATCAAGAAAGGCACTTCTTGCTGTGACTCTAAGACTCGTGGAATTTTTCACCTAAAAGCCTATGGGAGCTGCATCATGGGTATCCAGCCCATATACCATCCTAGGGATTTGTTATGCCTGAAATCATCCATAAGAGATTAAACTCATTCCACATGCAGTAAATAGTTATGTCCTTCATACATCTACTCATCAATTATTCAAACAAAACCCAAACCCAAATACTCATACTATTAAAGCAAAACATATAATTGACATTGGTTAGACGACTTACTTGGACTACAAAGAGGAAAGTTGAGGTTACAATTATTGTCGTTCTTTAACACAAAACAAGGCCTGTGAAAAAGACCGTTTCGTATTTGATATAATATAGAGTAAAGTAAGCTAGTTTGTTAGCAATATTTATTTCAAAGACAATGAAGCCAAAATCTTAATCAAATAAAACATATGCGAAAACATGCAAGCAAGTGCACTAATTACAACAAATAATAAACTGAAGTCATTATAAAGGAATTAAACGTTGATCCTATAAGGACTCATAAACTACTACCTCTCGTTGCTACACTTTATTTAGATGATCAAATCAAAAAATGAATTAAGCTAAAGTAAACTAACATTAAAACAAGTAGAGAGCTTGACCAATAAGAATTAACTGTGTTAGGACTTTAAGTTTACGATTAATAATGTGAATTTGATTAGTTGATGCTAGTCTTGATAACTAATTTATATGATAGACGAGTTCTAGAATGTGATTCCCCTTTGGTCATTATGAATAACCTTTTAATTAGTTAATCAAATCTTTAATGGTATCTTAATGAATTCTAGAATTGTCTTTGTGACAGTATTCCTTAATACGTTATAAGATTTTTTAAAAAAACATTAGATTTATGCTATCAAGTCTAAAGGATTTATTGGCATCAATGTTTTACAAGGATAAGGGATTTATTAGCATCAATTATATTATAAATTTCTCCCTTAAAAGGGATTTGTAATTGTATTATAGCTTTCTACCTTAAAAGGGATTTGTAAGTGTTTATAGCTTTCACATAGTATGTAGGAAGAGTTTTTCTTATATCTTATCTCCTATTATGGTGAACCAAGTTAGTTAGGTAGGACTTTTTTTTTAAAGTTAAAGGAATGTCTTAAAATGCTAAAGGGATTAAAATGGAAAAAGCCAACATAAGAGTTAGGAACTAACTAGTTTTAGTTCTAAAAGTTTCATAGGCACCAAATTCATCACTTAACAAGTCATGGATATCAGCTACTTATATGATCTATAATATTACATTAATTATGCTTCAATGGTTTTAATTTAAGCTCCATTATGCTTTTTGTTTCTTTTGTAAAATCCTCTAATTTCTTATACTTCCTAAATTCATACAACACATGTAACTTAAAAAAAAAGCCATAATATGCAAAACCATAGTAAGAATGAACATTTCCATCAAATCAAAACAACCATTGTTATCACTGAACAAAGAATAATAGACATTGAACAAAGAATAATAGAATATAACCAGTAGCTTACCATTAATAAAGTTTTAACAACTTTGTGGTAGTGACAAGCTCACGATAGTTTGTGAGTGATGAAAACTTTAACAGAGAGTGAGAAGTGAGAGGAGTATGATTTGAGAGTGACGTTAGAGATTCATAGTGAACTTTAGTCGAACATCTTATAGGCAGTAGTAAAACAAAGTTCCTAACATATATTCACCTTCAATCCATTTAACACACATTAACCATATCAAAATATTCAATACTTTCACTACATACATTCACTGCAGTAACATATCGACAACACACGCAGGTAGAACAATAACACTGAGGAGTAAACACACCAAAAAGTCTAATAGAACTTTCATCGAACATCAAATAAGCAGTACTTAAACAACTTCCTAATCCATATTCACCTTCAATCAACCCATACAATACACATTACATAAGCCACTGTCTTTATTTTTATCACAAAAAATAATCACCTTCAACCAATACACAACACACACCGATACAACACAAAACCATCATACTACATCATCGAAACAACATACGCACAATAACACCAACAAAACACAAAGATGAAGACGAAGGAATAAACAAAACAACATCAGAGGGGTAACTACATTTTCCTTAACCCACGAAGACGAGGACGAACGCTGGAGAGGATACAATGGCAGGAAGAAATTAAAGGCAGAAGAGAAATGCAACAGGTGAGGGAAGAAGAAAGACTTTGGCCTTCATGTTTAAGCATAAATGAAATGACATCATTTCCTTCCTAAAAGAGATGATGCCGTTTCCTTTTTTTTAAATGTTCCAACATTTGGAGACACTTTTCAAAAATGCTTTTCAAAAACGTTGCCAAATGTATGTACACAACAAATTGTTCAACAAGGGAAGGAAACGACATCGTTCCTGACACAATAAATGATTTCGATAATGTTTCAAAATGTCGCCAAATGTATATACATTGTCAACCTTTTAGCGACACTATGCATGATTCATCACTAAATGTCATATTTTTCATCGAATTTCTAAATTAGTCACCAAATGGTTTTGATTTTTATATTTTCCAATTTTTTAAATATATAACTTATATAAAATATTATAGAATTTATATATAGTAAATAGAGTTTTGTGACACCATTTATATATTGTCAAATCATATATTTTAAAAGACATTAATAAGAACAATTAACTTATTTTGATTTTATATTTATAGAATTTTTTGTAATATAAATTTTCTATAAAATGTAACCCAATTTATATATAGTAGATAGAGTTTTGTCACACCATATAAATTTGTCAAATCATATATTTTAAAAGACATTAATAACAACAATTAGTTTATTTTGATTTTTATATTTATAGAATTTTTTATAATATAAATTTTCTATAAAATGTCACCCAATTTATATATAGTAAGTTTTGTCACACCACATAAAATTGTTAACTCAGATATTTTAAAAGAAATTAATAAAAAGAATTAATTTATGTAATAAAAATTAATTTTGTGTTGTTTGTTTTATAAAATTTTAAAATAACATTGTTGTTAACTAAGTTTATTTTTACACTTACAATCATTGTCAACAATATTAAATTTGATTATTAAGAATATCATATTAATATTTAATATTGATTTCCATTTTTGTTATATTGCAATTATTTTTTAATTACATCGTAAAAAATATAATTATATATGGTAATTAATATAATGTTATATTAATGCCATTACAAAATTAAGGTCAAGCCAAATGGTGATGGCCCACCATTTCATTATGATTTTTTTAATTGACGCCAAATGGTATGTTTTTTTCGAATTACTTGAAAACGACGTTGTTTTGTTTACTACAAACGACATCATTTTCTACTAGGTTATTAACACCAAAATGAACATCTCTTTATTTTTATGTTATTCGTCGTATTTCATCTCTGTGCACCATCCAACAAGCTTCGTCCCCTTTGTTGTGATCGTCACCATCGACGAAGCGTCGTGTCCTGTGTTAGAGAATCAAGGCTAAATTTGCAACAAATGTTTATGTACATATTTACCATATAATTGCTTTTATAATAGTAATATAACCTTATATAGAAAATAATGTATTTCTGTACATAAAGAACATGATCGTGTGTACTCTAGTATAAATTCTAAAATTGAGATATGATATAAAGGGTAAATGGATAACTTTCATTTCAATAACAGTAAATGAGTCCTCTCATAATAATTAAACAATCTTTTATGAAAAACTTTTGTTTGTCTTGCAAATTTTAACTTGTTTCATCTTTTTTATCACTCTTAACCTAGTGCTTTTTAGACATCTAAATAAGCATATAGAAGATGTATAACTAGTGAATTGTAGTACTTTGACTTATCATTGAGAAACTAGCCTAACAGATCATATAAATATGGTATGCAAAAAGTGTCTTTCGCATTAGTTTATTCCATACCTATAATTTATGGGATTTGATTACCAAACGAATTTAATTAAACATAATGAATTTTATGCTAAATTGACTTTTCAGAATAAAACTGTCAACGTTAATTAATCATGGAATGTTGAAATGACGAATAGTTTTCGATGGCAAAAATGAGCTCCGTTAGGAGGTATATGGCAAAATTCTCCCTAATGAAGAACAAAATCGATGCAGAACAAATCTCCTCATCAAAAACTAATCACCCCTTGCCTTTTATGATTGCTCTTCTTCTTCTTTAAGCATTTTAGTATCATCTGAATTACCTCTCGTCCATAATTATCTGTATCTTATTTTCCGTTAGCAAGCTATCAATTGAACGTTTGATTGTATATACTATGTGTTGTGCAAAGCTTCTTTGATTCTTTAAGAGAACATAGATGATGATTGTATATACTATGTGTTGTGCAAAGCTTCTTTGATTCTTTAAGAGAACATAGATGAAAATGGAAATAGTGGCAATGTCCTGATGGTTGGCATATGATTAGGGAAATTAATTGTTCTGGAATAATCATCGATTCAAATTACTACATCTGTTGAATCAGGTATGCATGTGATTGAATTTGGGTTGTTATACTATTTGACTTTACTAGTTATTTAAGTTCTATACTAACTGTGTCTTAGGTGAAACCCATCGTACTGGCAGTTCATCTAATTCAATGATCCATGCTGCATCTAGAGATTCGTTCACTATATCTTTTGTTAGTTTAGTTATAATAAAGAAGTTGTTGGAAGAGGGTGTCAATGACTCAAAATTTGAGGGAAGATCTTTGAAATTTTCAATTGATGCCTTCAAATGTGCAAGGACCCTAATTAGAAATCTAGACGTAGGGAACTCATTTACCCTTACCGACTTTTATGTCATTTGGAATCCAAAAAATAATTATTTAATTTCCTTTTCGATGGGATAAGTGTGAAACTTTATTTATTGTTATATTTGTAAGAATTTTGTAAACGATCTCTCTATTAGTTAGGGATAAGACTGCGTACTATTGTACTCCCAAACTTTACAAGTTAGGTGTAAGGCTGGGGTAATATTATACCCCCCAAATGTTGCGTATCAGTAGGATTCATACAGGGTGTTATTGTTGTTATTGTTGTTGTTGTATGTCTGTAAGAATTGTTAAACTTCTAATTAAAATCTTGTACTATTTACCATAAATCATTATATTATATTGCTTACCATTTTTAATTTTTTTTATTTTTATTATTTTATTGTTAATAGATATTAATGATTAAGAATAGTAGTCAACTTAAATTTATTATATTTTTATCTTATTAATATTATAATTTTAGGTATGTTTATCTTTTATATCCAAAAAGATAATTTATAGAGTTCTAATGAAGTAACTATATATTTAAACAAAATTATAAAGAAACCAAATGGAAAAAAATGAAAAATCATATATAAATGTCAAATATAATTAACCTTAGGATTATTAAGCACATTTAGCATTAAAAAAGTATCAATTCAACATTATTAATTACAAATCCTTTAATATCGACGGTTTAAACATTTCGTTGCTAAAAGTCCAAATTTGGCGACGAATCACATATTTCGTCGCAAAAAGTTTCATTTTTTTGCGACGCTTAATATTATCGTTACCAAACGCTCTACCTTTGGAGATGAAATAATAAAATTGTCGTAAAAATGGGCATCTTTTTAATACAACTCTGGGAAATCATTGCAAAAGAAATTGATTTAGCAATGATACGTTCTAACGTTGCCAGGACTTTTAGAGACATATTATGAAATCGTCGCCAAAAGTAGACATTTAGCGGCGATTTCAGATTTGTTGCGAAAAAAAGGTCACTAATAATTTGTTTTGTTGTAGTGATTATACCCACAGAGAGGCAAACATGCCTTCTCCATTCGTGAGGTTTTTGTCTTTAATTTTTTTGTAGCTATAACTAGTAGATTTTTCGTTTTTTATTTTTTTGGTTCTTACACTATCCATGAAAGTTATGGTCTTATATGAGAGATCCACATTTTTTGTCATTATCATGCATGAAAGGGATACTCTTTATAGTAGTACAACAACAACAACAATACTTTAGTAGAAATTTCACTAAGACGTGGGGTTTGGGGAGGTCAAGAAGTGCACAGCCTTATTCCTAACTAGTAGAGAAACTGTTTTCAGTAGACCCATAGGAAAGGAAAAAAGAAGAAAAGAAAAAATAAAAATAAAATTTTTTGAAGTACTATTTGAAGAAGACAAAAGAAAAAAAGGAATACTCAAATAATTGTATAAAATAAAAATAAAATAGAATAAGAATAAAAAAGATTACAATCTAAATAGAAAGAAAAAGAGAAAAATAATATTAAATATTAAAATAAAAAATAAAAGATAATACTAATAAATAGTATAATAAAAATAAATAAATAATTTAAAAATAAAAGTAAAAGTAAAAATAAAAAATAATAAAATAATAAAATAATAAAATAAAGATAAAAGTTAACAATAAAAATAAAAGATAAAATAAGTAAATAAATAAACAAACAAGAAAGAGGATAAATAAAATAAATATAACAAACAAGTAATTGAAAGGAAAAACTTAACTAAACTAACTAAAGGAAAGTACTACAAATAAATACAAGATACAATAATAAAAAGAAGGTTCAAAAGATCTATGAAAAACAGAAGGACCTCTTTATTTAAGACCTTTTACGTAACATCCTTTGCTAGTATCCTAGTTCACTAAACGAAGTCCTCGATGAGTTCTGACAAAGTCATATCATTCATGATCACTTTCCCCTAGTTATTCTTAGATCTTCCTTTTTTTCTTTGACAGTGCATAAAAACAACCTTGTCGGATCTTCTCACTGGAGGGTTAGGATGTCTTCCCTTAATATGTCTAAACCACCTAAGTCTTGACTTCCTTAATTTACCGTTAATATTAGCCATCCTTAATTTATCTCTTACCACCACATTTCTGACCTGTCTCTTCTTGTAAGGTTACACATCTAACGAAACATTCTCATCTCTACCACCATTAAATTATGACTATGTACCTGTTTAATGGGCCAACAATTTGCCCCATAGAGTATGATCGACCTAATTGTTAAATAGTAGAATTTACCTTTTAGCTTGAATGGTATCCTTTTTTCACATAAAACTCCTGATTCACCCTTCCATTTAAGCCACCCTAATTTGATACGGTGAACTATGTTCTCATCTATTTCACTATTGCTTTGGATGTTGAATTCAAGGTATTTAAAATAATCTTTCTATGGTATAACTTATGAACCAATCTTTATCTCCATATCATATTCCCCTTTGTGGCTTGAAAAATTATACTCTAAGTACTCAGTTTTAGTCCTGCTCAATTTAAATCCCTTTGACTCTAACGTTTCTTTCTAAATATCTAGCTTGACATTGACACCCTTTTTTTGTCTCATCCATTAAAACAATGTCTTCAGAAAATAACATACATTGTGATACATCCTCTTAAATATTCTTAATGATCTTGTCCATCATTATCGCAAATAGGAAATGGCTTAATAAGGATCCTTGGTGTAACCTTACATCAATAGAAAAATGCTCTATATCTCCTCTTATCGTCCTTACTTTAGTCGTAACACCTTTTTACATGTCCTTAATAATCTGTATATAAGTTATAGGAACTCCCTTATGTTCTAAACACCTCCACACTACTTCCCTATGTACCCTGTCATAAGTTTTCTCTACGTCAAAGAAAACTACGTGTAGATCTTACTATCTTTCCATATAATACTCTATAAATCTTCTAAGGAGGTGTATAGCTTTTACGGTGGACCTTTCTAGTATGAAACCAAATTGGTTCTCTAAGATAAGTTCCCCCTTTCTCATCCTTTTCTCAATCACCCTCTCCCATAACCTCATGGTGTGACTGAGTAGTTTGATGCCTCTATAGTTATTATAGTTTGTTATGTCCCATTTTTTCTTATATGGAGGAATTAATATGATAAGTCTCCACTCATCTGATATTTTGGCATACTTGAGTATGCCATTAAAAAGCTTAAGTAACCAAGTAAGACCCTCTTCTCTGAGGCTTTTCCATACTTTTATAGGTAGCTGATCAGGTCCTATTCTCTTTCCACTCTTCATCTCCCTCAAAGAATCTTTAATATCTTCTTTTGTGATTTGTTGGTAGTAAGTGAAGTTAAGATAATTTTTGGACATGGTAAGATCGTCCAAGGAAATGTTATCATTTATGCCTTCATTAGAAAGGCTATAAAAGAAAGTCTTCCATCTACTCTTAATGTCATTTTGCTCTCCAAGCACTTGTCCTGCTTCATTCTTTATATACCAAACTTGATTTAAGTCTCTCACTTTTCTTTTCATGGCTCTTAACAACTTAAATATATCCCTTTCTTCATCTTTAGTTTTCAATCATTGGTATAATTTCTTTTTAGATCTACTTTTGGCTACTGAGACTATCTTCTTCACTTCTTTCTTTATTAGTTTATAACTTTCTCTTTTAACTACCCTATCTACATTTATGCTACTATATAATAAAGCTTTGTAGGTAACCTTTTTGGTCTTCACCCTTTCTTGTATATCTTCAATTCACCCCCAAGACTCCCTCTTCCTGTACCTAAGTTCTTTAGAAACTCCCAATATTTTCATTCCTTAACAGAGTTGTTACTTTCTCCTATATCTGGTTAGCATCCTCTTCCAATTTTCATTCCTCTCCAGACATCACTTTATCCCTAAGTTGCTCAATAATATTCCCTTTTAAGTTCCACCATTTAACTCTAGTACACCTACGAGAGCTTCTCTTCTTTCTCTAACACTTAATTATAAGATCTATAACTAGGTTAGCATTCTCTTCTAATTTCCATTCCTCTCCACACATTATTCTATCCTAAAGTTGTTCCATAATATCCCCTTTTAGGTTCCATCATCTAACTCTAGTACACTTTTGAGAATTTTTCTTCTTTCTCTAACCCTTAATTATAAGATCCACAACTAACAATTTGTGTTTGGTTGAAAAGCACACGTTATCCTTAAATCTAGGTCAATTGCTCCACTTTATAAGGAAGTAGTCAATCTGAGTCTTCGCAGTTCTGCTCCCAAAAGTCACATGGTGCTCCTTTTGTTTTGAAAAAAATGAGTTGACTATCAGCAAATCAAATGCTACCATAAAGTTTAATAAAGTAGTCCCACTATCATTCTTATTTCCTTACCCAAAACCCCCATGAGCTCATAAATACCTATCCAAGGTTGCTCCTATACAATCATTAAAGTCTCCCCCTAGAATAACTTTCTTGTTAGAAGAAATATCCTATATCACTTCATCTAAATCCTCCCACAATTGAAGCTTATGTTGCTTTTCCAACCCATCTTAGATGTATAAGCACACACTACATTGTAAACATCATTTTCACCATAATATTTAAGAATCAAATCCTGTCATTAATCTTCTTTACTCCTACAACATGATGTATGAGTTCCTTGATAACCAAGATACCTACCCCATTTTTTTTCCATGAATACCCTTAATGTCAGAGTTTGAACCCATTAATTTCTTTCATTTTAGCCCCCATACACTTTGTCTCTTAGATGCACACTATGTAAATCTTATATTTGCCTAAAATATCCAATAATTATAATGATTTCCTTATAAGAGTCTCGATGTTCTAGCAACTTATTTGCAATCTATCAACATCTACCTTTCTCTTAGATATAAAAATAACTACAGAATTAACCCTTACTCTATCATCAGAAGTCAAAGCAACCATTCTTACCCTAATACGTAACCTACAGGACAAGGGCAACAAATCCCTAACCAAGCCAAATATAGGAAATAAATAATAACAATCAAAAGGAATAGCAAAAGCAATCACAAAAAAATAAATAAATATTTATATAAATATATCCAAGAATAAGATTCAACCATGCTAGCCAAATTTATCATAGCAGTAATAGCAATAAGCAGAAACACCACTATAAAATGATAGCAATAAGCATTAAAGAGGTAACTATAAAAATTGGAAATAAGTAGAAAATAATAGTAATAATATTATTATTATTATTATTATTATTACCTAAACTTTAGTTTACCTCTCCATTATATAAGCCACACACACACACACACACACACACACACACAACTATGGAGGACTTTTTGAGTTGTTGATGAATGAGTAGCGGATCTTGCAACAGCCAATTCTCGGAAAGAGACGATCGACGATTTGGTAATCAATTGGTAAGCCTTATTAACTAGTTACCTCGGATTCGTTGCATCAATGAGAGTTAGCTGTTAATTGTAGATGATTTGCGGCATCAATAAAAAAATCTCTTATTAGCTATATATATATGTATCTAGGAATAAAATTCAACTCTAATTTGTGCTTAGAACAATGAATATTGGAATAGGCACATATATGTGTAGATATGCACATATATGAGTAAATGCATAAAATTTTTCACAAAGGAAGATTGTAAACTTATGTTCATACCAATTTATTGATTCAAATAAATTAAAAAGGAAAAAAGACTTGTTGTGTGCAAAAGTGGAGAAGAATTTATTTTATGGGCTTCCACTTGCATCTAATGATTGTGATAATACACACATGAACATAACCTCTGTTTTTCTCACCCTAACAGGAGACAAATGACAAACTAGCAAAGGGACACTCCTAACTACTCATAGACGTGAGACGATCCTTAAATGCAAAAACTTTTTTTAAAGCTTGTGTTGAAATTCAAATCGTAAGACACAATAACTAGCTAATGGCAATTAACCACAACAAAACTATTCTCTGTGGTAATTAACCACACCAAAAATAAAAGCTCCAAATTTTGACCTTTAATGCCATAAGCCCCCTCTTTCTACTATGACAAATGAGCAACTCTTTACTTTCTCAATCTATTTTTTTACATCTTCTTTTACAGTTAATGTAACACCCCATTACCCTAGGGTACGCAGAGCATAAGATGAAGGTTGGTGTTTGTAAGGCATCAAAGAAGAGAAGGCCAAGTGTGGAAAAGTGGAACAAATGAGCAAGAATAATCAAACTTCAAAGAAGAAACAAAGAGAAACAACCTTCGGATGATGAGAGGAGTTTCAATTTTCTCACTTTCCAACACTTTGAAGACTTAATAAAAGAAGCTACAAGAAGCATGGGTGAGAAGAGTCGTGTAAGACTCATTCAAAGAGTGAATTATTAATGAATTAATATTAAGAGGGTGACACATGTCACACTCTCATTGGCTACTTAATTTCTTCCCAATTCACTTCAATTTCTCTCCAATTTCCAATGGCTCAATTCCAAAAATTCTTAATTTCATATGTCTAAGTTT
>JANIIA010000004.1:7976077-8000003 GCA_027478495.1 Erythroxylum alaternifolium | reverse complement strand
ATAATAATAATAATAATAATAATAATAATAATATAGTTAGTAGGGACTAATAGATATTTTGGTGTTTTTGTTAGTTATTCCTTTGTCATTTCAAATTTATGTTTTCAAACCAAATATTGGCTTTACATCATCATTAGAAATTCTTATGAATAAATCAAAACAAATAATATATATTCTATTATATTCCCATCTATTTATTCCTAAAGAATTATCACTTCATTCCTTATCTATTCTTACAGGTAAACCAAACACCCTGTTAGAGAATTACGCTAATAAATAAACAAATGATCATGATTTACAAAAAATAATTTCTCCGTATATTTCTATATACAAAATCATTAATAATATTATCAAGATCAATATTGTTTAACATATCCTTCTCGATACATAAAATAGCTAAATCATTCAACCTTTTTGGTGACATTGATAACCTCAAATGGGTTTTTAATAAATTTAACTTTGAAAACTTCTCTCAGTTGATGCTATAGCCACCAGTATAGTCAATAGAATTCGATAAGCAATTGAAACATTTGAATAACAATATGTAGCTTTAAAAATTTTAAAATTTCAATTGATAACATTAACTCATTTGTCAAAGTCATTTGCAACACTTTTTATTCAGAAAAAAGATCATCTAAATCCACATCTAACACATTATCATAAGAAAAAGTTGTTGTAAAATTAGTACAATATTCTCTTAATTTGTTATCATCCAATGACCTTAACTTCTTTTAATCGAATTGTCATTCATTGTTCAAATATATTCTTCAACGAAGCAACTGTGATATCCATAACAACTACAAAGTAATTAACTCTGATAGAATCCTTAGCTAATTGTATTTCTCCATCGTGATCAATTTCATCAAATTGTCTTTTCCTAATAATACAACGTCTAGTTGGAATTGTAGGCTCTACATTCATCTCATTTGTGAGACTTTTGGCAATATTTATACTAGAGCCAAACCCTTCATGTCTATATTTCTTAAAAAATACCACCATACCTTCTAATTGCTTTATGGTACCATCAATGCACATAGATTTATATTGCAACTTTTTAGTCACCCTATTAATAGCAAATAAAAAATCATACCAAATAACCATACCAAGTAAAAACTCAAAACACTCAAATATAGTAACCAAACTCTTCGCTTCACTCTTTGACTTGGCATCATTACAAGATTCAGATAATTCCATTAATGTCAATCTTATTTTAGGAGCTTGAAATCTAATAACTTTAACACTTTTTATTATACTCTCCCAATAAGTGTTAGACAATGATTTTATGGTTAATCCTAAAATATTATCAAGTAAAACCTTCCACCTTTTAAGAGAACTTGAAAATAATGCATACACGTGTTGCAAAACTCCAAAAAATGAAACAATTTTAACCAAAAAATATGTCATATCACTAAGAGTAAGATTATGATTATGATAAACACATGACATATATAATGCTCTTAGATTTATTTCAAGTAATTGCTTTTGAACCCTTTGGTGTTTTCCCTTTATATTATAATCATTGTCATATCCTTGACCCCTCACATTATGGACTTTAAGATCAAGAGACTTAAATGCATTTAATAATTCATTGTAAAGTCCTAATCCAAATGTGTCATTTATCTTGAAGAACTCTAAAAAGTACTCCTCTATTTTTATTTTTTATTTGACATATTCACACATCGTAATAATAAACTCATTTGTTCTTAATGGCTCAAATCTGGGGTACAATCAAGAATAATAGAAAAATATTTTACCTCTCTAATGATCCCTATGATAGAACTTCTAACACTATGGGCCAACAGAGAAATCAACTCATTTTGAATTTTGTAACTAAGATAATGAAGATGAATTTTATGATTTTGAATAGGCTAACATGATCTTGCATTATTATTACATCAAATTCAATAATCATCTCAATCAATCCTAAAAAATTACTATTACTATCTTGGTAAAGTTTCTCATTGGATTCTCGAAAAGTCAAATTATATTTAATAAGATATTTCACAACAGAAATTGTTCTTATCAAAACTTGTCTCCAACGTTCTTTCTCCTTTGCAATTTCTTGTTGCAAATCTTTTTCAATTGTTTAATTTTTTCTCAATCTTACTCTTAATTCATTCCAAGTTCTCATATTAGTTATATACTCAATGCAGTTCTCATGTTCTTTGAGTCTCTCACTAAGATAATTCCAATCTCTAAATCCATCATTTGCTAATGCACTTTGTTTGCTATTTGATTTGAACAACTTATAAGAAAAACAATATACTTTATCTATATGTTTAGAGTAAACCAACCATTTTCTATTGCTAATCTCTCAATTACTCAAATTTCCAAAATAATAAGAATCTGAAAAATGTTGAGTGATATTGTCTAAAGGAAACATAAGATTCAATTCTCTTACATGTCCTTTTTCAACTAAAATGTCCCTTACTTTATTATCAAGATTATTCCAATTTATAGGATTATAAATATCCAATTTAGGAATTAGTTGCTCATTTGCCCTTAATTTTTCTAGAGTAGATGCATTTGGTACATGAACATGCTCACTCAAATTACTAATATGCTCATGAATATGAATCTCATCATTTAAATTTTCTTTATGTTGTTCAAAACTACCTTAACCTGATTCCTCAAGATTCTTAGATGATCCTACTCTTTTAATAAATTTATTAATTGCTCCTTTTTAAGATTCTATTAACTATTCTACATTTCTACTTGTTTTCTTTTTTTCTTTTTTCACTTCTAGACAAATACTTTTTAGGCAACATAATATAAACCAAGTATAGGACAATTGGACTAGAAAAAGAACAAAAGCACTTGTATGGATCTGGAATAAGTATGTAGGCAAAACAGAACACCAATAGCTTGACAATATATCACAAAGATATATATTAATAGTATTATATATGTGATAGAGAAAAAAATAAAAATAAAAATTAATAACTTATATTAAAAATGAAAAAATAAAGAGGAAATTTTTATGATAGAAAAAATTAATTTCTAAAGATACAAGAAATTAACATATTTAGGAGAAAATATAGTAAATTATATTCTAAGTTATTAACTTTTCTAAGTTTGCCAAGCCAAATATTATTCTATTCTGCAAGTGTGGAAATGATTGAATATTATTTTGTCAAACAACTAGTTAAAGGTATTTAATCAAATATTTTCATTAGTTTTTTAATTTAATTAATGTTAGTGATTTTTTAATTAAATTTTTTTCTTTTATGGGAATTAACATAATGGTAAATTTAGTATATCATATCAAATAATTTTTATTTTTTAAAATATTAAGTAATAAAAACTTTTCTTTTGTGGGAATTAACATAATGGTAAATTTAGTATTTCATATCAACATAATATTAGCATGAATATTAATGGTGGAAAAGACTTTTAAAGACAATTTTAAGTACGTGCATGATCTACAAATGTTGAAAGCTTTAATGAACAACTTTAGAGACTTGATATAATTAAAAATGGGTGAGCTTCAGCTTTTCTTGAATATTCAAAGGAGACTATATGGTACCTATGCTATGTATATTTCCTAAGGTTTAAAGAGAATTTTAACATAACTCTAAGACAATTGCAAACTATAAAAACTAAGAAGAGAGCAACATTGCCCCCAGGGCATAGCTCAACTGGCAAAGGCTTGGGTGGTGTGGTGGCTGCCATGCTGGCGACCTGCAGGGTAGGAATTCGAATCTTGGGGGCAACCTTTAAGATTTGGGCCCCTTGTATGGTGAGATCAGTGGGTAAGCTCAAGTCCCTAGTCAGTTGAGGCACATCCCGCGATTTACATCCTCTACTAATCCCGAGAGCATGGAGGGTGGGAGCTCCTAATGTTGGAGTTCAACATTTTAAGAAGAAAGCAACATTAGATTGGTTTAGTAGAATGGACAGTAGGAAGCTGTCTTCTCATACTAGTGGATCAAAATAAGTTGACAGAGGAGACACGTAATCATAGTGATATTGTTAATAGTATTTATAAACAATTTATGATAATATGATGTGAATATTTAGGTTACTTGTTAATGGATGCCCATTCTGTATATTTTGTGATTAATGATAAGGGAAATCATGCATGAAATGCTTATTATGTGCATATTGATTGTCAAACGTCAAAGCTACAGAGGATCATACCCATTTATACTCCATGGCATATATAACTTGACCTATATACGAGGCAATGTGTGCCTTAATGATGGCAGCTGTCCGCCTGTCCCTACTACAACCAAGCAAAAAAAATTTCTTTAATAAAAAATTATATATAAACTTAAACTTGATAAAATTAATTAAATTTTACTCCACTTAACTCTGTCTAAAGATTTATCTTCACTGACTACTTTTGTCCGACTCAATCTTGACCTAAATGTTGAGACGAATAAGGGTTAATAGAAACTGATAGGAAAAGGTTACGCCTTACGCCGCCGTATAGGGCAAATATGCAATAGAAAGGCCCATATGTTGATTACCATATGGAGCACACTACGTATCTACTGTACATGATGGGCCTTTTTGGTTGAAAACAAACATGGTGCAGGAAAAGCCTATACATGTTTAGTAGGAATACTTATCTTTAGTTTTTTTTTTTTGACAAAAAGTTTGATCTTACAGTTAAATTTATTTTAATAGAATTTAAATTTAATAAAATTTTTAAATCACTTTTTATAATTATCAAATGCGAATATTAACAAATATGAAACCGAGAGGTACATTTTAAAAAAGAAACATATAAATAAATAAAAAAGATTCAAATAATATGAGCGTTGACATTTGCTAAATGATTTAGACGGCATTGAGAATTGGGTATGACCAGTCAAATGAATGACATCCGGATTAACTTAATTAATATGTGTACACGCTTACTTTTGGCCACCACTGGAGCACTCTTACCAAACCAGCTTTTCGTTAGCCTACTTTGACGTCATCAAATCGAGTGGCACCGAGAGCAATTGAACTACAGGCCACGAAACTGAACTAGTAAACAAGTTGCCATTGTTGAACAGTCGGTGGCTACGTAGGATTCTTATATTTGAACAATATTCAATATCCCATGACTTCTAGAATTAGGTTAACAGGTATCAGATGCCAAGTTGGGGATCATCATCTCATCACCACAAGCCTGTGTTTTTTTATTGTAGATATATTAAGCTGCCCTTCTCGTCAGTCTTCAAATCGTCCCTGCAAATGGATTACCTTGGAATCATCTTTGCAGGGTTGGTGGTTCTTCTCTTCACAAGGGTTTGGGAAATAGTTAACTTTGTCCTGTGGAGACCTTACGCATTGACTAAACACTTCAGGAAACAAGGAGTTCATGGACCACCCCACTCGCTCCTATCAGGATCTCTAGATGAAATGAAAAGCATGAAGATGGTTGCAAGTGAAATCGTTTTAGATACAAAGTCCAACGATATCACTCAAAGAGTTCTGCCTCACTACCACAAGTGGTGTCCTGAGTATGGTAAGTTGACGAAAGTTTCAGTTTGTCAGTAGACAAGAATAATTAGGTGAACCTTTTTTTTCATATTTCAGGAGAGACGATTCTATTTTGGTACGGGACAAAGCCAAGGGTTTCGATCACAGAACCTGAGCTAGCCAAGCAAATATTATCAAACAAGTTTGGTTGCATTACCAAAATCAAATCGAGGCCTATGGTGGTAAGACTGACAGGAAAAGGATTAGTTCTAATTGATGGACAAAAGTGGGCTACACACAGAAGTATTATCAATCCTGCGTTTTCCATGGACAAGCTCAAGGTCATAAACTTCTTGCGTTTAAATTCCCACTTGATCATCAGCCATTACGTAATTTCGTCTCTTACTCTCCATAATCCTTGAATTTTGGAGTTGACAGGATATGGTAAAGTTGATGGCCACATGTACCATGTCCATTCTCGACGAGTGGAACCATCAAGCCATTGAAGCTAAAGATAATAGCGTGAAACTAGAAATGAACACCGAATTCCAAAAGGTTACCGCCGACGTCATCTCCCGCACTGCCTTTGGAAGCAGCTACATTCAAGGGAGAGAGGCATTTAGAGCACAAAGAGAGCTACAGAAATACTCTGCAGCTGCAAATATTAGTGTCTTTATACCCGGAAGCCAGTAACTATTTCTTTCCATTATCTTATGATGGGATTTGAGTTTTTGTTCTTGTTCTTTCATAAATTGCTGTTTGATTTGAACCACTAGGTATCTTCCCACTCCATCAAATATTCAGGCATGGAAGCTAGACAGGAAAGTGAAGAATACAATAAAGCAAATAATAAGAAGCAGAATGAAATCTCATGCCACTAATTCAGATCCCTCCTATGGAGATGATTTGCTTGGTCTGATAATTGGAGCCTCAGAGCATAGCGAGAGCAACAGCCCCAAGTTGAGCATGGATGAAATCATGGAGGAATGCAAAACATTCTTTTTTGCAGGTCATGAGACCACCTCCAGTTTGCTAACTTGGACAGCTTTCTTATTAAGTCTACACCAAGATTGGCAAGAGAAACTAAGAGAAGAGGTGTTGAGAGAGTGTGGAATGGAAATTCCTGATGCAGATATGTTGTCCAAACTAAAATTGGTAACATATAATGACCCCTAATTGGTTTTTACTTTTTGCTACGGACCAGCTACTAAAGTTGCCAAGTTTGTGTAGGTAAACATGGTTTTACTAGAAGTGATGAGGCTGTATTGTCCAGCAATTGAGCTGAACAGGGAAGTGTTACAAGACATAAAAGTTGGGAACTTGATGGTCCCCAAAAACACGTGTTTAACAATACCCATCATAAAGATACACAGAAGCAAACAATATTGGGGCGAGGATGCGAATGAATTCAATCCATTCAGGTTCAAGGAGGGTATTACTAAAGCTGCAACACACCCAAATGCTTTTCTCGGATTTGGAATGGGGCCTAGAGTTTGCATTGGCCAGAATTTTGCAATGCTGGAGGCCAAAACAGTACTGAGCTTGGTTCTTCAGAGGTTCTCTCTTACCCTTTCTTCAGAGTATAAACACGCTCCAATTAACTACATCACCTTGCAGCCACAGTATGGCCTCCCCGTCATCATCAAGCCTTTGCACCCTTAGAACAAAGGTTCCGTTTTAATAGAAAAAGAAATTTCTTCCTTTGTTTAGACTTTATATTAGGGTAAGGTTACGTCTTACTAGACCTCCTCTGATCCTTTGTGTTAGCAAATTTCTACCGATGATTTGTCGTTATTGTTGTTGTTGTTTAAATTTCATATAATGTCTTGTATACTTACGTTCTTGAATTGAAGTTCCTGAATCCTTTGGTATGTGAAAGCATAAAACAAAGAGCATGGCAGTTTGTTATTGACTCGTGGTAGTGATTATAATTCCTTAAATCCCTTCTTATAAATACTAACAGAAATCAACATTTAGAATATTGTTCCATACTGGCCGGTACTCGCCGAACGATACCGTACCAGTCGCAAAATGGAATGGTATCTAAGGTTTTGGTACCGGCCGATACCGGGTGTTTTCGGTTAGTACCAAGTAATTTTTATAAATCTTAGGATTGATTTGCACAAAACAAAAAAAGTTTACCTTAAACCCCCCACCGCTGACGCCTGCACGCATTCTCATTCCTTTGCTAATTTCAATTTTTCTCTCTCTTTCAAACTCACCTCATGCCTCCATCCTCTCTCTATCTCCCGCTCTTGTCTCCTCTGCACTCTCTCTTTCTCTCGTTCTCCTCTCCATCTCTGGCGGTGCTCCTCCCTCTCCGGAGACAAGACAACCACAAACCACCGCATACCATACGACTGTCATCTTCGGATCTTCCTCTACCACCCGAACCAGCCACCACCGAGCCTCATCCAGACCTCTATTAGGCTTCAGGCCTCCTCCACGAGGACCACCAACGCACCACGCCACCATCAGCTACTCTCCTTTGTCCCCCACGCATCCGTAGCTATCAAATCTAGAATAATACTAAATCTAAACTCAAACTGACCCCAAAATTGATTGTGAATTTATTTAGGTGTGTTTTCATTTTTAAGTTGAATTTTTCTGCTTAATTACATTTGTGTTATGATTGTGAATCGGTTGGACTTGGAAGTTGGAATAAAATTGTGAATGGATTTGTGATTTGCCGTTGGTTATATAATGGATTGGATTTGGAGTTGAATGAAAGGAGTTTGGTTTTGGTTCATTGTCGTGGTTCAGTTGATTAATAATTGATGCCTTGATTTATCTTAAATTTTTTGGTCATTGAAACTTTGAAATGCAAGGCATGCATCATGCATGATTTAAAAGTTAGAAAGTCTTTTAACTTAACTTAAAACTGTAAAATCGAGAATGTAAATTGGGTAAATAATTAATTTAGTATAATAATTGTTAGATATATGGTGTCTATATCTACTTATTTTATTTTGGCATATTTTTATAAATTGGAATTATCAGATTTTTATTATTTTGGATTCAAAAAGAATTATTTGGATAATATTCTAGATAGTATGGAATCTTATCTTGAATAGATGTGGATCTTGTGAAGACTTATGGTGCATTACGTAAATGTGGGGGCTGAAGGGCATTGTTGGAATTTGCCTTGTGAATTAAGTGGTTTTCAATAAACATGTACAACTTGTGTGTGTGACCTACGACTAATGTCTATGTGAGTAGTGTGGGTATTCATTGTGAGAGTTATGCATATCTTCATAATGGAAAAAGAGAATCAAATGGGTATTCCGTCAATGGTGTAGTTAGTGTAAATTGGGTTAACATAGCTGAAGGTGTGTTGTTCTTTTTGGGTGGGAGACACACGGTGGTGGTTTAATTGTTTGTTGAATCAAGACTTGTTCTTCTGGACTTGTGTGTGAAAGACATATGGGGTTCTCTTGATTCTTGAAATGCGATAATTAGCTGGTTATCTTTGTGCTGGAATTTCTGCAGATCATGTCACCTGAGCTGAATGGTTTTGTTATGTGCTTTCTTTCATATGTTGTCGTTGATTAGGTATTCTTGCAGCTGTGATTTCTACAGAAGTTTTCGTGACTTGATTATGAGTTCTGCGTGAATCAGCCAATTGTTGTTGCGACAACTTCCAAATTTATTTCAGTGGAGCTAGAACTTTAGGGAAGTTGTTCTTCTCTTTTAACTCAAGTGTAATATTATTCTATTCTTAGTTGATTGATTACTTGAGTTATTTTTATTAATTACCATTTTACTAATAGTTGTTCAGAAAAATCCTCTGTCAAAGTCAACACGAGTTGGTCGTGTTATTGGGTGTGAAAATATTTCACGAGAAGTGAGGTTGAGAGATAGTGTCAAGGGTTGAATGGCATCGGCTCAGTAAAGCCTTAGGTAAATCTATTGTATTTCGGTGAAAGAATTAATCTGGGTGAGGGCCCCACAGATATAAGCAAGGAGTGCCAAACTATGTTACCAAATTTTTTTTGTCATTTGTTATTTCGCTTTTGATTGATTTTTGTTTTTATTTATGCCAGAGACGACCACGTAAAATTGAAAAGTTTGCGAAACTATTAACCTATACGATTTTTCAATTGGTATCAGAGCGGGTTACCGAATCAGAACTTGGTACATCAAGTTGGTGCAGATCCAGGTTTAGCAATTATGGTTATAAAAGAAGGAGCATCAATTATCAAGCCACCATTGTTAGACGGTTCCAATTATCCTGCATGGAAATCACAGATGACGGTCTTTATTCAGGCGCAGGGAACAAGAGTATAGAACTCAGTATTATATAGCTGGACAAATCTGATGATTACTAATGATAAGGGAGAGATAATTCTAAAAGATCCAACTGAATGGACATAAGCAATGTACGCAATTTTTATTGTTGTTGATGAAGGACGCTTCTTAATGATATCGGCCTGTGAGTCAGTTAAAGAAGCGTGGGATACTTTACAAACTATTCATGACGGGTCCAAATCTGTGATAGCAGCAAAATTACAGATGTTAGCTATGAGATTTAAAGAACTAAAGATGGATGAAAATGAGACCATTGGGGACTTTCATGAAAGATTGTGAGATATAGCAAATCAGGCACATCAACTCGGAAAGAAATATTCCAATCTGAAACTAGTCAAGAAGACGTTGTAATCACTACCTCCGAGATTTATTTCAAAAATTGCAGCAATAGAGGAAGCCCACGACATTAATGATCTATCATTGGAGAAGGTAATTGGAATTCTTACAAATTTTAAAATGAATCTTTTAAGGGATAAACAAGAAAGAAGAAAAGGATTAGCAATACAAGCTGAAATTGAAAAAGGTGTTAATGATGTAGAAGATGAATCCGAAGAGAATAAGGATATGGAGCTATTAACACGAGAGTTCAGTAAGTGGCTAAAGAGAATGAAAAAGGATAGACCCGAGTTTAGGCAAAATGGTGGGAGCTTATTGAATAACAACTTCAAACAACAAGCTAAAACTCAAAAGGGAGAAAGAAAAGTGAAGAGAATCCAACGTCATGAGTGTCAAGGATTCAGACAAGTTCAAGCGGAGTGTGCTAACATCTTGAAGAAGAGAAAAGGGAAATCCTATACAAGCACTTAGATTGAGAATGAATCCGGAAGTGAATATGGAAGTGAAGAAGGAGTTGTGAATAATGATGCGTTAGTTACTTTGTATAGCAAAAGTCCAGTTACTTGCTTGACAGCAACTGAGAAGGAAGTAACTAAAGATAGAAAAGGGAGTAAATCCAAAACTTTCGAGATAAACGTAGACAAATCAACTCAAGGCTCAATCTCAGATTATGACAGTGATGAAAGTGATTCAGGTGATAAAAAGGAGAACATTTATGAAACTTATAAATTAATGTACAAAAAATGGGTAAAAACATGTAGGAAGAATGAAAGGTTGAAGGAAGAAAACTTCTCTATGAAGAATACTATTCAAGATTTAGAAAAGAAATTGAAGTTGGTATTAGATGAGCTTGGTGAAGCTAAAATGTGATTAGTAAGTACTGAAAAGGGATTGAGAATGTTGAATGAAGGCACAGAAAAACTAGACAAGTTGATAGAAATCAGTAAAGTTAAAGGAGATCTTCAAGGCATTGGCTATAAGGGTGAATGTTCCAAGGTAAATGATGAGAAAGATGACATATCCAGATCTGTCCAAGAAGAAACTTCGAGGAAGAATCGAAGGTTTGTACCCATATGTCATTTTTGTAGAGTTATGGGGCACATAAGACCGAGATGCTAAAAGATGTTACAAATTATGTTTCAAAGGAGTCAAAACCGAAAATCTAGACACTCTCTATTAAATTTCTATCAGTAACCCATATTACCGAAGCACTGTTAGGTTAGAAAGGGTGAAGTACAAGTAAAAAGACGTAGTGAAGGAAAAACAAAAAAGTCTCCAAATTCACAGTTAGTTACTGTTTTTGAAGAAACTATTCAAACTGAGGATAAGTCACTTACTTCAGATGAAGAAATCAATCAGACAGTTGATGAACGAGATAATGTGAGGAGAAATAAGCCCAGGTTTGAATTTCTTTGAGGAGCACAGGGGCTGTGTGCTTTACATTTTTGAAGTATTTTTTTTGTTTAAAAAAAGAAAAGAAAAGTTTAAAAAAAATTTTGTCTTCTTTAGTTCTTCTTTAATTTTTATATTGCCGTTGTCGTCCCATTCTTTTAATAGTTTGCATTGTGATTTCTATTTGGCTCCACCAAAGACTCTTTAGTTATCTTATTAGTATAGGCCTCTCTCTCTCAGCTATTTCTCTCTCTTTCGGGCATATCTCTTGGTGTTTTGAATTGTAGTAAATTGTCATCTTGGCGTGCGTATGATTCTTCCACTGCACCTACTGTTGATTTTTGTGTTTCTTTATTCGTTGAGATTGATTGTGTTGAAGGCATTCTCCATTTTGACATTGTTGTCACAAAGGGGAGTTATTAGATTGTTTATGGTGATTGTTCCATTCACGGGGAGATTAATTTCAAGGTACATGTGTGACTATTTGTCTTACTTTTTGGCATCTTTTGTCCCAAATGGTAGAAATTTGGATGAATGGTTTATTGTTACTATGGATGTTCTTTGGAACTTGATGTTGAATTGAGAGGGAGTTCATGTGAATTGTGAATTTGATATCTATATGTCCAATTATGTGATTTAGAGGGAGCTTAGTATTTGTGACAAATATGTCAAAAGGGGGAGATTGTTAGATATATGGTGTATATATCTACTTATTTTATTTTGGCATATTTTTATAAATTGGACTTATCAAATTTTTATTATCTTGGATTCAAAAAGAATTATCTGGATAATATTCTAGATAATATGGAATCCTATCTTAAATAGATTTCGATCTTGTGAAGACTTATGACGCAATACGTGAATGTGGGGGCTGAAGGGCATTGTTAGAATTTGCCTTGTGAATTAAGTGGTTTTTAATAAACATATGCATCTTGTGTGTGTGACCTACGACTAATGTCTACGTAAGCAGTGTGGGTATCCATTATGAGAGTTGTGCATATCCTCATAATGGAAAAAGAGAATCTAATGGGTATTGCGTCAATGGTGTAGTTAGTGTAAATTAGGTTTATAGAAAAACACAGCTGAAGGTGTGTTGTTCTTTTTGGGTGGGAGATGCACGGTGGTGGTTTAATTGTTTGTTGAATCAAGACTTGTTCTTCTAGACTTGTGTGTGAAAGACATATGGGGTTCTCTTGATTCTTGAAATGCGAGAATTAGCTAGTTATCTTTATGTTGGAATTTCTATATATCACGTCACCTGAGCTGAATGGTTTTATGCTGCACTTTCTTTGATGTGTTGTCATTGATTGGGTATTCTTGCAGCTATGATTTCTATAGAAGTTTTCGTGACTTGATTATGAGTTCTGCGTGAATCAGCTCATTGTTGTTACGACGACTTCCAGATTTATTTCAATAGAGCTAGACTTTTCAGGAAGTTGTCCTTCACTTTTATCTCAAGTTTATTATTGTTTTGTTCTTAGTTGATTGATCACTGGAGTTATTTTTATTAATTATCATTTTACTAATATTTGTTTAGAAAAATCCTCTATCGAGGTTAACACGAGTCAATCGTGTTATTGGGTATGAAAATCTTTTACGAGAAGTGAAGTTGAAAGATAGTGCCAAGGGTTGAGTGACATCAGCTCAGTAAAGCCTTGGGTAAATCTATTGTATTTTGGTGAAAGAATTAATCTGGGTGAGGACCCCACAGATGTAGGCAAGGAGTGTCAAATTGCATTATCGAATTTTTTGTGTCGTTTGTTATTTCGCTTTTGATTGATTTTTGTTTTCATTTGTGCCAGAGACGACCACGTAAAATTGGAAAGTTTGCGAAACTATTAACATATATGATTTTTCAATAATAATTTGGTTGTGGTCTTGTGGAAAAGCCGAAGAGCAAGTTTTGTAATTATAATTATTGTATAGAAAAGTAGCAAAAAAAGGTAAAATCTATATCTCTAAATTGTCTTTAATCTTTATCCTAAAATTAGTCCATCTCATCAAAGATTCAAGTCTCTTGCATATCCACCTTTATTTATCCTAAAATTAGTCCATCCCATAGTCTTTGCATATTCAAGATCTAATTTTCTTATTATTCCACTTCTATCTCATTTATACTACTTTGGCATTAAACCTTCGAATAAGTGTGAAAGTTTTTTAGTTCATTTTAATGAAAAAAATTACTCAGCTTGTGCATTCCATTTCAAGATATTTATCAAAGGCAAGGATTTATAAAGATATGTCAATGGCAATAATCATATTCCTAGAAAAATAAGAATAAAGATGAACATACTAAGTGAAGTTAAGGATGTTTAAGTCATGACTTGAATTTTTGGGTTCGTTGAGTCATCATCTTAAATCTTTGAACGGTACTTCGATTTTAAATTTAGCATGAATTTACTACTCTCTAATAGGAAATTCTATCTATTTTTGAATTTTACTCTAATTTCATGAATCTTTACTTCTTTAGGCTTAATATAAAGAGTTAAAGACATTATTGCCTCATGAAGGACTTAGTAGTTAGCACTGCTAATTTTGTTGAAGAAACTGCTAAAGGATTAATTTCTTACAAAACTAATATCTTCATTTTTTGTTACAAATAAATGGAAGGAAGTTTAACTAATCCTGATCAAACTGCTTTAGGAAGATATAATGTTCCAGCATAGGCTCATGTGGCATTAGTCCCAAGTATGAAAAGTCATAAACTTGCTTGTTTTGTAACAAGCATTTGAAAGGTGGAGGAATCACCCAATTGAAGAAGCATTTAGCTGGGGTTAAAGGAGATGTAGAACCCTATAAAAAAGTAAGCCATAATTTGAAGTGAAAAATGAAAACATTGCTTGAACAATATCAACATGAGAAAGATAGAATGGAAATGTTGAATTTTAAAATTGGTAGTGGAAGTTCATTTTCTCATTTCTGTGGTGATTGTGGAAATGTTGAAGGTAGTAGTGGTAATGGTAATAATGGTACTGGTACTTGTGGTGTTCCATCCCAGGCCCTTGAAGAACTACCTGGACCTTATGTGAGGAAGAGAAGAAGGTAGGTGACTAGTTTTTTGCATCACGAATAACTCCTAGAGCTCAACCTTCAATTCGTAGTTCAACGCAATCAAGAGATGCGACTCACAATCGATATGGCAGTAGCTAGATGGAGGTATGATACAGGTTCATCATTCATTGCTTCTATGTCTTATTATTATCAACCTATGATGGATGCAATAGCCACTTATGGTTCGGGATACAAAGGTCCTTCGATTGATGACTTAAGAGGTAAACTTTTGAGTTGTTCTATTTCTAAAATTAAAAATTATTTGGCAGAAAGAAAAGTGAATTGGGCTACTGATAAATGTTCAACCATGTGTGATGGTAGGACAAATAGGAGACAAAAGGTTATTATTAACTTTTTGGTTTATTCTATAAATGGATCTACGTTTTTTAAATCTATTGATGCATCTGACCTTATTAGGAATACTGAGACTTTATTTGTGATATTTGATGAAGTTGTGAATGAAGTAGAGTCAGAAAACATTGTTCAGTTTATTACTGACAATGATTCCGCTTATAAAGTAGTAGGAAAAATGTTACAGAATAAATATAATTCTTTTTTTGGACTCCTTGTGTTGTATGTTGCATTGACTTAATGCTGGAGAATATAGGGGATCCTGGGTATTTTCCTATTATTGATGAACCTATGCAGAAAGCTAAAAAGGTGACCAAGTTCATCTATAATCATGCATGGGTATTAAATTTAATGAGAAAGGAATTTACCAATGGTAGGAATTTGTGTCATCCTACTGTGACAAGATTTGCAACAAATTTCTTATCACTTCAATCTTTTGTTACGATGAAAAAAGAGTTAAGACAAATATTTACAAGTGATAAATGGATTACATCTTAGCATGCTATGTCTAATACTGGAGTGGAGGTTTGTAAAATTATATTAAAAGATAGAGAATTTTGGTCTCAACGCCAATTTATTATCTGAATTTGTGAGCCTTTGGTGAGAATGCTTTGCTTGGCTGATAATGACGTAAAGCCATCAATGGGTTATTTTTTTGATGTTATAAAGAGAGCGACAGAAGGAATCAAGGCCAATCTGAAACATAGGCCTTCTTTATACATATCATATCTTTCAATCATTAATGAGATAAAGGAAATACAACTTTCTTCTTCGTTGTTTGCAGCTGGGGTATTTTTAAATCCTAATGTCTATCTTACTAACCAAGCTAAAGTTAATAGAGGAATGATTTTAACTATTATAACAATTGTTAGTATTGACGCGATGCAAGATCTCTTAAGCTCACAAATGGAGCTTTATAAGTTGTCTTATGGGGATTTTGAAATGTCGATTGCTATTTAACAAAAAGGAAAACTTTCTCCAAGTATTAGTTGGTTCTTTTTTCTTATTTTGTTGAAAATTAGTTATCAATTTATTTTGTTTATAACACTATTTTTGTTATCTTACGACTTAAAGTTTCTTGGTGAGATCAATTCAGAAATGATGTTCTAGAATTGAAAAGGTTTGCAATTCAGATTTTAATTCAATGTGTGAGTGCAACAGACTGTGAACGAAACTGGAGCACATTTGAATTTATCGACTCCAAGAAAAGGAACATATTAGAGCATAAGAGATTGAATGACTTGGTTTTTGTTCATTACAATTTAAAGCTTCAATAAAGGTATGTTATTATCATTATTAATTTCGATATAATTTCTTATAATTTTCAAATAATTATATTTTATTGATTACTAGGAGTCTTAATAGCACAAGTAGTTCAATTGATCCAATTTTCAATGATAATATTGCTTTTTTGGGGGATTAGGTTTCTGAAGAACTGAATTTGGTAGATGTCAATGACTTGAAAGATGATCTTGGATGGGAAAGTATTGACATGTCATTTGGTTCATTAAATTTGAATGAAAATGATGATGAAGCTCTCTTAATGATGAGGATTTTGTACCAAATAATAACTGGGGTCAGTGCAGTTATAGTGGGTATCCTCTCGTAGACGATTAAATTTCATTCTAGGTTTTTGTTTTTCCTCTTTTTTTAATTTTACTTATATTTGATGTATATGTTAAATTCTATATATGTGATGTAATTGTAAGGGTTTTTGTTTCAAGTTTAACTTCTACTTGATTATTTCCTCATCACGAGCTCTTATTGTAAATTGCAATAGTTTGAGAGTTAAGGATATTTATTGTTCCTTTTATTAGATGTTTTGATGTGATTATTATTTATTATATGATAAAATTGTATTATTATAATATTTTAAATACTTTTTATTATTCTTAATTTCATATTTTATGATGATGATTGTCTTTTTTCACATTAATTATGAGTATTATTTATATGTGAAATATTTAAAAATTATTCTTATTTCATATTAATTGTGTTTATTATTTATTATTATGATTTTTGGAGATAGAAATGATGTAAACTTATAAAGTATACAATACAACTGTACAATATACTAATGGACTATTTTACAAATTTAAAAAAAATCCAGGAACTGTTTCATAAATTTAAAAAATTATCTAAAACAGTACCCGATATTGATCAGTACCGATATAGTATCGTACCAGAACCCAATCTAGTACAAAGTTCAGTACATATTCGCAACTTAGATTCAAATATCAAGTTGTACAAATTCTTTTAAATAACTAACTAAAGTAATTATCATTTGTTTATTAGTAACGGTCATTTTAATTAAACAAAAAAATTTATTTTATAAAAATATTTTTATTTAATGATCACCAAAAATTTTCTTTTTTTAACTTAATCTTGATAAAGTTCTTACACTTTTAAAGGTATTAAAAATAATAAAAATAAAAATTCTTATTATGACTAATGTTAGCAGAAAATAAAATTAAAATATCAATCGTTCTCAAAAAAGTTTATCATTTACAAAGTGACAAAGTATAAGTTGATATAATTCTTAACTTTACTAATGGAAATATAGATTTATCCTAGTTAGTTACAACCACTAGATTATTGGAAAATTGTGTGGGGATCTGATCCCACGTGTAGCAAAATAATTACAAAATTTTTTCATTTTTTATTTTGCGAAAGTCAATATCACTTAAAATTCTATAAAATGATTTAACACATAAATCATAATAAAGTATGAATCATAATTCGTAACTTATTCTAAAACTTAATCTTTTTTTTGTCAGATCTTTCGAACTATATGGCCTCTAATAGTATTCACAGAACGATTTGAGAAAATTCTATAACTATTACAAAGAAGGTTAGTTAAGGAGTGCTAACTCTCTTAGAACTTATGTATATTTATAATAAGTTTTAGAAATTTTAGTAATAATATTAGAATTAAGTTCTAAATCTAGTTAAACTTTAATTATGATTATAAATAATTCTAATTAAATACCAGTTATGTCTAAATAAGATATAATATCTCATATTGATCCTTATTTGTAAAACATCTTTTATTTAATCATAATTAATATTAATTATTAATATTAATCAAGAATAATATAACATTCTCCCTAATTAATATTAATCGAGAACAATAAGACATTTTCCTTGATTACTTTAGGATGATGAATCATATATTGATCACTCAACTATCTCTATATAGTTCATACTACATCTAATGACTACCAACTGACCTATTCTTGACTAGAACAGTTCATAAATAGTATCAAAATATAGAAAATCATAGACAAGATAACTTTGGAGATCTCAAGTTAAAGGATTACTTATACAGTCATCACAATGAGAATTTCTATAGACATTCAAGTAATATTTTAAATTGATTTCTTATATGGGATTAGTTCAATGAACTTATTCTCTAACAAGTGCCCATATATTTGTTTAAGTATCTTCATACTTTAGTCTATGAGATCGACCGCTTCTTTCGTAAGAAAAACATAACGTGTGCTAAACTTTTTACATTCTATTAATGTTCGGTCTATTAACGTTCAATCTTAATAGAATAATTACTAGGAAAAATCTATAGATAATACATAAATGCAATATGATTTTCATAATTATAATCTCATCATAATTTCATTTGCAATATATAATTATCTCATGGACTTATATATATATATATATATTTTTTTGTAGTAATTTTGACGTTATATAATATTGGAAATATAAGTTGATCATTGCATTCTTTAGATCATAACTACTATAGTGAAGTGCTTGACAAAAAACCTCTTCTTTTTTCAGATAATGAGTTTAATTAAAGGGTAGAAAAACTTTTAAAATAAAGCGTGTCTTTCACCTATACACAATGTCTTGAGAAGTTCTTTCTAATATAACAAATTTGATTTAAGAATTGATAAAATTCTTAATCATGTAAGATGCAATATTATAAATACTCTATTAGCATCAGTATCAGTATCAGATTTAGTTTGGTACAATATTATATCAGTATCAATTAATATCAAGTACCGTTTCAGGTAACTTTTAACATTTATAAAATAGTTCATGAATTTTTTTAAAATGTAAAATAATCTCTCAATATATTGTAATATAATTTATAATTTTACATCAATCATGTCTCCAAAAACTATAATAATAGAAATCTGAAATAACAATAATCTATTTATTTTTATTAATATTACTTTTTATATATTACATATATAAATAATAACCACAATTAATATGAAAAAAGATTATTTAATCTTCATACAAATATAAATTAAGGATAAAATGTTACAATTAATAAATAAAAATTAAATCAAAATATCAAATAAAAAGAATAATAAATATTCATGACTACTTAAGTATTACAATTTACAATAAGAGTTTGTGCTTTGAAAACAATCAACGAAAAGTGAAACCTAAAATAAAATCATTTACAATAATATTCATATTGCATCTGTAGAATTTAACACATACACACACACACACACATATATATATAATATAAGTGAGATTAAAAGAAGAGGAGAAATAAAAACCTAGAACACCATTTCGAATATCCACTCAAATCACAATAACCTTAATTCTCATTTCATAAAAAATCTTCATCATTAAAGAGTCTCGTCGTTACCATCATTCAAATTTATTGCGCTAAATGAGATGTTAATACTTTTCTATCTAAGATTGTCTTCCAAGTCACTCTCATATATCAAACTCAGTTCCTCAGAAACCTAATATGTCAAAAGATCGATATAGTCAAGGAAAATTGGATATATTAAACTATTTGTTCTATTAAAAGTCCTAATAAACAAATAAAATTAAATTTTTAAGAAATTATAGGAAATTATATCCAACTTAATAATGATAATAACATACATTTCCAAAAGCTTTAAATTGTTACAAACAAAGACCAAGTCATTCAATATTTTATATTGCAATCTATTCCTTTTCTTGGAATTGATAAATTCAAATATGTAACAATTCCTTTCACACCTTATTGCACTCACAAATTGACTTAGAATTCGAATTGCAAATTTTTGTAATTTTGGAACACCACTTTCGAATTGGTCCTACCAAATAACTATAAGACAACAAAAGTAACATTATAAACAAAATAAAGTAATGATTAATTTTTAACACGTAACAAAAGTAAAAAAATATATACATGGATTAAGTTTATCTCTTTGACGAAAAGCAACAGGCATCCCAAAATAACCAGAAGCATCTTTATAAATCTCCATTTCTAAGCTTAAGAGATCTTGCATCTTCTTATGGGTAACAATAGTTGTAATAGTTAATAATATTCTTCTAACTTCAACTTTCTTTGTAAAACTTAGTCTGAAATAGACACTAAGATTCAAAAATACCCCTATAAATAATAGAGAGTAAAGTTGTCTTCCTTGTCTCTCATTGATAACTGCAAGATAAGGTGTGTACAAAGAATATATATTTTCATAGTGGTCTTGATTGTTTCCTTTGCCCTCTCCATAGCATTATAAAAATAACTCGTTATTGTTTTCTCATCACTATCAGCTAGATGAAGTACCTTTATTAAAGACTCATAAACTCGAATGACAAATTGACATTGAGACCAAAATTTGTTATCTTCAATTATAATTTAAAAAACCCCCAATCTAGCATTAGACCTAGCATGTTGAGATGCAACTCACTCATCATTTGTAAACATTTGTCTCAACTCTTTCTTGATCAGAATAAAACACTAAAGTGATAAAAAACTAGTTGTAAATCTTGTAATAGCAGGACAACACAAATTTCCACTATTTGAAAAATCTTTTCTTATTAAATTCAAGACTCATATATGATTGTAAATGAACTTGGTCACATTTTTTTCTTTCTGTATAGTCTCATTAATAATAAGAAAATATCTAGTATCTCCTATATTTTTTAACATTAGGTTAATGCAATGTGCATCATAAGGAATCCAATAAAAATAATTATACTTGCTTTGCAGTCTTCTTCCAGCTGCTTTATAAATATAATCATTGTCAGTAATGAACTGAATAATATTTTCTAGCCCAACTTCATTCACAATTTCATCAAATATCTGAAATAGAGTATCAACATTCCTAACAAGGCCTATATTAATAAACTTCAAAAACATTATCCCCATTACAGAATAAATAAAAAAATTAATAATAGGTTCCTATCTTCTATTGTCCAACTATCATATATGATTAAACACTTAAACGAAGCCCAAGTGATTCTTCTTTCATCCAAATAACTTTTAATTTCATAAATAGAGCTACTCAGCTCTGTAGTCATCAATTGAAGGATCTGTTTATCTAGAATTGTAATAGGTAATGGCATCTACCATAGGCTGATAATAATAAAACTAGGCAGCATTTAATGTTATACCTAAATCATACCACCATCTAGTTATTGTCATGTTCATATTATGAGCCACTTTTTCATATTGTAATGTGCTACGGATTGAAGGATGAGCTCCAGGAGTTGTTCATGGTGCAAGAAAATAGACACTTGTCTTCTTCTTCTCCTAATATTAGGTGCAATATTCTCTTCTTGTTAGGTAGAAATACTATTACCTCATCTCTACTATCATCTTGGCCACTTGAACTTCTTTACATTTATCTATAAAAATAAATAAAGAAATATATCAAAATTAACTTAATAACTTAATATCAAAATAAATGTGTAAAAAACATGAAGAAATAGATCAATAATGGTTTCTTAATAACTTATGTTTCTTTTTAAACACAAACATAAAATATGTACATTAATTACTGCACTTTCACAACTATAACTCATTTTATATAATCACAAAATTCAAATATAAGATCACAACTATAAACAATTTTGTGTAACTATATAATTCAAAAATAAAATCACAATTATAACCTATTTTGCATGAATATATAATTAAATCATAAACTCATAAGTCATAACTATAACTCATTTTATGTTAATAAATAATTCACCTATAAATTCACACCTATAATTCAATTTGTGTAATCACATAATTCAACCATAAAATTAACAATATAACTTATTCTGTGTGATTACATAATTTAAACATAAACTCACAGCTATAACCTATTTTGTATAATTATTCGATTTAATCATAAACTACAACATCCCAGTAAAAATTCCGCTGATACATAGGGTTTGGAGAGGTCCAGTACTACGCAACCTTACCCTAACAAGTAGAGATATTGTTTCTGAATATAACCATAAACTATTAACTATAATTTATTTTATATATAATTATTGATTAGTTGATTAAATAATCCAATCATAGACATAAACTCACAACTATAACTCAATTTGTGTAATTACTAATCATATAATTCAACCATAAATTAACTAATTCATTTTGTTGATTACAAAATTCAATTTATAATATAACTAACCTTTCATTCAAAGTTCAATGTATCTTAATCTCAATTTTCATACAAGAACAACCTCAAATTTATAATCTAATTCTAAATTTCAAACAATAAATGAATAACCTCAAATTCATAATTTAATTCAAAATTCCAGCTCCTAATCATAATAGAAAATCAAAAATACAACTAATTCTAATTTCCAAACAACACTCTGTTAATTTTTATGAATGACATAAATTCAAACTTTCATTCCACTGTTCCATAATCACAAATTTACACGCCATATATTATACACCATAAGTCCACAAGCCTATAACACAGGAAATCAATTAATCAATTATCACACACCCATATGATTTCACTTTCAGCAAATTTTTGCTTGCAAAATGCAGCCTTGACTCACAACACTACAATTTTTCAACATAACACAACAAAAGAGGGTGATGTGATGTGATGTGACAGTGGATGGCGAACTACTATGGCGAAGGACAATGTTGTGAATGATTAATTATAACGACTAGCGATGGCAACTGGTGATGGCGACTAGCAACGATGGAGATGGAGATGGCGATTCACGATGATGGTGACTGGTAATGGTTGAGGATGTCACTGATGCTAAGACAACTCGAGTCTGGAGAGACGAGAGAGAGGAGGGAGACTATCACCAACGTTGAGGCTAAGGAGAGCAGTGGTAGGGGGAATGGGAACTGAGAAGAACGAATAGGTTCTATTATTTTTAGGCTTTTTTTGCATTTTATGTAATTTTTTATTCTTGATATTCAAACATCAAATACATAAATTATACGTAAATCATTCATGTCAATTCAGATCTTGAATATAATAATAACCACATAGATCAAGCAAATAAATCAGTTAACTTAAGCAGAATTCATCAAAATGTAAAGAGAAAGGTTTAAAAGATCACGAACTAATTTCTCTCTCTTAACCCTGTTTCTGTACGATAGCTTGATGGATAGCCCAATACATAAATATGTTCTTCTGTATTTGTTTTTGTCTGTACTTAATTAAGGTAAAGAGATGACTAGTTTATATACAAGTTCCTGTTAACATTAAATCTTATACGTCCATCAAGCACTAAATTAATGGCCAAGATTTAATATATCATTAAATAAAGAAAAACCTTAAACCAAGTTCAGTATGGGCCTACAGAAAATATAGGTCATAACATCAAGCCATATTTCTTACATTCTCCCACTTGGTAGGATGTTTCATCATTACATTTAATAGTATAACATAAGGCTAGCAAAAATTAAATCTTATAAACCGGTAACTTCATAAGCATCTCAACACAACAAATCACATAATGTAAGTTATGATGGTCATATATAGTATAGTCGTATACTCTCTTCCGCATACCACTACATCAAAAACTTATGATGTTTAGGTTCATAAGTTGTATATAAACCATTAGTATGAATATTGTACCGTACCGGTTGAAAAACGGTACTGAAATATTAGTTTCGGTACCGAATTTAAATATCGGTCGGTACCGGCCGGTACCGAAAATTTTGAAAAATAAAGGGACTAAATTGCAAAATTTTCAAATTTTAATTTAAAAAATTTAAAAAATAAAAAATTTAAAAAATTTTCCCTCTCCCCTCTCCCGCCTCTCACTCTACCCCCTTTTCTTTTTTCAAATATTTTTTAATTTGTTAGTTAAACTTTTATTGTAAATTTTATTTTTAAAATAAAAT
>JANIIA010000004.1:7872055-7886991 GCA_027478495.1 Erythroxylum alaternifolium | reverse complement strand
TGAAATAAATAAAATAACTAATTAAAAAACTTTGAAAAAAAGGGGGGAAAGAGAGATAGGAGGGAGGGAGGGAGATTTTAAAATTTTTTTAAATTTTTGCAAAAAGGTCCCCCAATTTTTTAAAATTCCCAGTACCGACCGATATTTGATCGGTATTTTGAATACCGCCGGTACCGGCCAATATCGGCCGGTACCGACCGGTATTAGCCGGTACCGACTGGTATTTAGATCCGATACCAGAATTTGAATTTCGGTACCAGTTTTAGTTCGGTATGGTACGTACCGGTCGATACCGATCAGTATGTAACGATATTTATAATAATAATATGAGGGCGTCTGGAATGAACGATTCCACCTTTTTTAGGGCAAGGGTTTAAGCCATGCCTTAAGAAGTCCAACTCGCCATGACCATTCACAATTTGAAGTTTGAACCGAACGAAGAACCTTTAATCTCACCAAGTCCATCACTCATTTGACCATTTAAGATTTAATACCACAATAATATTTACTCTAAAATTTTTCATAAAAATTCAAATAAATTTTAATATTATATATCACAACATTATAAAAAAAATAAAAAAACTTTACTAAATTTTAATATTTTAACAATTGATTTGTAAATATTTAATATCAATAAAATCCAATATATTACCACAAAACAATAAAAAATTTATTGAAAAATAGAAACATTAAGAATCTATCCATATTTTTATTATTAATTCGACGAATTATAAAAATTGCTATACGTTTCGAGGTCGGCTTGGAGAGTGGGCCATTTGAATTGGGCCGCCGTTGTGTGAACAAAATAAGTTGCTTGTCGAAACAAGTCAAAATCAATTATGAACTGAGGTGAACCATGTCTGTAACAGAAGTCCAAGTAGGTCTAAGGACCACAGCAAGAGATAAACAAGTAGAGAAAGGCATTTAAGAACACTTGGTGGATTTTAGTGAATGTGGGGTTATCAATCGTTTCTCACATGCGTTTGCTTTGTTTAATACTTTAAAAGCTACAGTTTATTAAAGGCAACTCCTATAATTGCGTGCACTCTTTGCCAAAATCTAACAAATAAATAAATAAAACTTGGTGCAAGCATACGTTGAACTAGTAATCGAATTCATTTAACATCAGGACAAAACTTGAGTATGAGCAACTTCACGTGAAGTGCCAAAGAAATATTGATTTTATTAGACTGAAATTGATTGAAATCTTAAGAGTATGCTGAACAAATATACATATGATTATGGTTCATTACATGCCTAATTATCTCCTAATTTTGTATCAATGATGTTACTTTTGTTGACAGTTGACTTTCATCCCATACTAGTTACAGCCAAAAGGTAATCATCAAATGTCATTACTCCAAGTTAAGGGGAATATACCCACTATTCAAAGCATTTAAAGTAAATATGCTTGCAATAGCATTTGGAATTTCCATGCTACATAATGGAATTAGTAAGTTATTATGTGACAACTATTGAGTTAATGGGGAAGAAGATGAGGTAAGCATTACTGAACAACGAAAAGGACCCGAGAAATTTATTTTCCAAGTGGAATGATTAAAGTTAATAAGAGCTCATTGAAGATTTAGTAGGACTACAAGAGGCAAGTCCATGTGCTAATGTTGCCTCTAATTGTGAATGGGCCTAATAATAAGTGGGATGCATTAAGTTTCATCAAATTGAATAGACCTCTTCTCTCTTAAGTGGCAGGGGGCCTTTTGCTTAGTCGAAAGAGGAAGGAACATGGGGTGCTCAATGTGGGGCATAGGTTGATAGAGGTGTACTGATCTTGGGCCGTTAACATCAAGTTCCAATTGAAGCAGCCTATCATCTAATCCCATCAAGTCACACGTAGTTGTCCAATACTCCAATAGCAACGAGGAAATTATTATGGAATTTAATAAGGACTAAGCACAACGTCTAATCCCATTATCCCAAAAGTTGATGGTTGATCTTTCTTGTCAATTGGGTTGTCATCCTTTTGGAAAGAGATGGATGGGTAAAATGTTGCGAGTATCAGATATTTCTTGAGTTCAAGGACATCTCGATTATAGCCGATACAAGATTTCAAACAGCCAGTTGATTAGTAGTATAATATCTTCAAAATCGTTATCTTTTGTAATATACATTTGTCACATCATTAAACTCTTCTATATATTCAAACTTGAGCTCATTCCTCCGTTAAATCTTTTTGATTTCATCCGAAACCATCCATGATATTTTTTGTCTCCACGAGATTGGCATTAAAAGATTGATTAATTTATTATTGGCATTAGTGAAAAAGTTTTTTAAAAAATCCCTTTTACTAAAATTATTTTTATATTAGTAAACTGATAGTCACTAAAGTAAGTACAAGATTACATATTATCGCACATTTTTAAATTCTATATTTTAGCGAAAATTTAACTAAGTAGTGATGATAATGATCTGATAGCCACTATTTTTTTTGTGTGCATAAAAATTATTGAATATATATAATAGTTCACAAATTATATGCTTTAATTACATTTTTACTCTCGACTAGTCACACTGCAAGTATCTCGAGTGAGTTGGCAGCGATTGATCTGATCAGCCCTGACAGCTTTTATCGGGAATTCAAATATTAAAGAAGTCATGGCATCTTGACTTACTGAAAACTTTTTAAGTCCAAAGCAAATAATTCTCTCATAAACAATTAATTAAACTCAAGAAATGTCGTTTATAAATGATGGGAGCAAGGACTGGTGGATACCCGGGAATATTAGTAATAGTAGATGCATTGAACATATCACTATATAACTAGAGATTAGGAAAAGAAGATGATCGAGCCTATTGACGCTTGTATGCATGTATTGTTCCTTGTACCAAAATACATTCTCAACAAGCATTCAACTCAAATGTCGCCTTTAGGTGCAAACATTTTTATTTTCTAAGGTAGATGATGTCGTAGAGTCCATAAATTTCATATTTATTTTGTTATTTGAAAATTGTTTTACCTATTTGTGAATTTTTTTACCTATAATATCTCCTTTGACTTGTCATTTTCTCAGTTTTATTCTTTCTCATTTATTTGAGTAGTGCTCCAGCTGTTGTGACTTGTAGATACTGAAGACGTTGATATTCACTTACACTTTGCCACAATTCTTGCAAAGTTCTAGTGAATTTAAATATAAATTCAAACAAAATATCCGAAACATAAGTATATATCTGATGATAAATGAAAGATCAATTATAACCAATAAGTGCTTAAATGATGAAATAAATTAGCACTCCTCTTCAATTTTAAAGGTTTATTTCAATTCAAGATTTCCTTAAAAATATTTAAAATTACAAATTATTCCATCCCTTTTTCCCTATAGATTATGTTTGATCACCTGAATAAACACTATTGTCGTACGCAAACCCTAAATTAATAGCTCTCGCTTTTATTTTATTTTTACCTTCCTTATTACAATAGAACTGAGTTTCTCTATCAGGCAATGTTGAGCTTATTGAGCGTTACCTTTTGCTCGAAAGCTCGGGCACATTGATAACATCACATCTTCTGCATCGTTTTTCAGTTTTAATTATATAACATAACCTTATCCTACTATCAACTTATCTTATTTAGATAACATCATATCTCATCTTACCATTTGGTTTTAATTATATCATGCACAAGTTGTAGTTTAAATTGCATCAAAAGTTAAATTAATGCATCTTATCTCAAACCAAAAAAATTAATACAATACTCTACTTCCAATTTATCAACTTTAGTTTCTTTCATGATATCAAAGCATCTAACCCTCAACTTTTTTTTTCTATTTTTTCACCTCTGCTACGTCTATTAGCCATAAACACACCTACTATACTATCATATGTAAAAATAATTCACAAATGAAGACTATCAACACTTTACTACTGATTACCAATATCATCAATTTTGTTACTACAACTCTTAGACAACAACAATTACCTTATCTAGAGAAATCAAGAGACTATCAACACTTTATTACTGATTACAAACATCACCAATTATATTGCTACAACTTTCGAAAACGACAACTACCTTATTTGGCAAAATTAAGTCAAAGTCATACTACTTTCCTGTGACCTAATCGGGTATATTGACAGATCCATCATTCCGTCCAAACACTATGAATCAATCGATGACACTTCGTCTCCTTCAACAAAAACCAAATCATTGGTTTCTATTCCATTTTTTGAAGTCACGTCATAAACTTAATGTTCTTTCAAACATTATCTTATGTGGGGTTGATAACAACATATCTCCTACATCTTTTTTCAGCTGTAATTACATTAGACAACTTTATCTTAGTATCAACTTCTCTTCGTTTAACATCATTTCTCATCTTATCATTTAGCTTAGATTAAATCAAGCACAACTTGATCACGTAGTTTAGATTACATCAAAGTTAAATTGATTCATCTTATCTCAAACAATGTATAAATACATGGAGGTTGCAAAGCAACACGCATCAAAAAATCAATACCATACTCTACTTCCAAGTTATCAGCTTTATTTTCTTTTATGATATCAGAGCCTACCTAAGCTATATCTCCACTTTTTTTCTTTTTTTTCACCTATTCTACATCTAGCGATCATAAACATAACCCTACTACACTACTATACACAAAAAAACTCACAAATGGAGACTATCAACACTTCACTTTTGATTACCAATATCACCAATTTTATTACTATAACTCTTAACAATAACTACTACCTTATTTGGCAAAATCAAGCGACTATTAACATTTCACTATTGTAATCACCAATTTTATTATTACAACTCTCGACGACAACAACTTCTTTATTTGGGGAAATCAAGTCAAAGTCATACTACTTGACACTTTGCCCGCTTAACTATTAGCTTCTACTCCTTTTTTTTGAAGTTAAGTCTCAAGCTCAATGTTATGGGCTGATAATTACATTAAATAACCTTATCCTAGTATGAACTTATCTTAGTCCAAATAACATCACGTAGTTTGTATTATATCAAAGTTAAATTGATTCATCTTATCTTAAAATAATGTGTAAATACGGAGGTTCTAAAGTAACACACTTCAAAAACTCAATACAGTATTTTAATTCCAATTTTTCAACTTTATTTTTTTCACACATCAAGCTATCAAAGTTCTTTTTTCCCCCCCTTTTTAGATATTCATTTATCGTAATCAGAAACTCCGTTATCTACACACTAACACCACCACCAGGTCTATCATGTCAATGTCTGCCACTTCTAGATCTATAGGATCGTTCTTGTTAGTTGCTGCTTCGAATTCCACTCTCTCGATAGTGATTTTATTTAGTGGCCAATTTTCAGATGTTCAGGATAGCTTCTGGTGAAATCCTGTTAGTTTGTTTTTAGGGTTTTTAGGCGACCACCTGTCAATAGCTTGTGGGGCTACCCTCATCTAGAGAATCTTCTACTTAATATACGTTGTCAGTTTGGATTATCTCTTATAGCGTTTGTACTTACACAATTTGAGCTGTGAATCTGTGATTTGTTCTGCTTGATAGATGAGACTGTCCTAAATTGAAGTTTTGGTGACCGCCACTCATGAAAAATATTTATACGGCTTAATATTTCATAGTTGTCATACAAAATATTGATGACAGTACAGGATTTTAAATTGTAGTCAATAGCAATATTAACATTACAATTATAATTAAATTTGTTGCTGCAACTGCACCAAAATTAGCAGTAATTGTGCTTGTCTCGGAATCCAATTTCCACATTAATCTAAAATTAAAACATGACTTGCAATTTTCAGTTTAAAATCTTGTCCATGTGTTAATATCCATACTGTATGTTGCTCGATGAAAGGTTTAAAAGTGGACTTTCTTGTCATTGAATTAGTAGAAGAAATGGAGCTTTCAATTGCTTCTCCACCGTTTGTTTCGCTCCACGAGGATGACTTTGAATAAGTCAAAAACATGGAATTACGCATATGATGTGAAAGTGAAACGAAAGTAAGTCGTGTGGACAGCGATGCACCAATAAATTATCTCTTTTTTTTTTGTTCCCCTTTATTTCTGGTCTTTATTAGATAAATATAACAAATCAAGAAGTGTCACCGTCTTGATTGATAATCGTTTGCATACTTCGATGTCAAATGCGATATCGGACCGTACAGGTCATAGTTGAATGAACGTGAACTTGCGAATTCCCAGGATCTCTAGCTAGCTCATACAATCATTTTGTCCCAACGCAACTTGGAAAATAACATTGGACCCCAGTAATCTGAATGAACCACCCCTACACTAAAGAAGAAAAATATTGGTAAATACCGAAAATTTACTTGTCGAGGCATCATTATTGTGTAGAGTACGAGAAGACCAATGACTTGTGTTGACAGCAAAGACAGTTATGGCTGACGTGGAGGTACGGTGGAGATGTGACGTGGGATATACAGTTCTCTGATGTTAGTTGATGGGTCCCGCCAATGGGCATCCCACACGTGTTGGGGAGTGTGCCAGAGTGAAAAAATGTTTTTGAGGATTATTAGGGTAAAAAAGAAAAGAAAATAAAAAGGAAATTTTACATCTGAAAAGCCAAAGCTTCTTTGAGCAATCATTGGAACCGTTACGACGCAAACCTTTTACGGTTCACTTCATCGCAATCCTTTGGTGGATTGTGGGTCCATAAGACATGAAACATCTTCCATTTCATTAGGCTTTATTTTCTTTTCGCACTTTGGAATTGGAGATCCATCAGAAAGGCAGCGTTTTGTTTGCTCTTTAACGTTTCTTCTTTGTCAACTGTTATAACTCAAGGATGCTTTGTTAGCTTGATACGGGAAGGAAGGAAGGAAAGAATAGATAAATAATGAAAAAAGACGTTTGATAATATATAATAATTAGATTATTAGTATTTTTATTTTTTTGGGGACAATACTTTGTATTTTCACTTCTACTCTTTAATATATTCATTATAATTCTTATTATTATTCTCTTGAGAAACTCAACACAGAAATTTGCTCCATCAAATCATTCCAAACATTGAAAACTAAGGGAATATTTTCAGAGAATTGTAAACAGCCACTTGAGATTTGTCCGAGCAACAGCTGACAAATTAACTTGGCAGTATGTAAAAATTAGAAGTCAGGTGTGTTATAAACTTACGAGCAAAAAGCAGTTGTAATATGATGGGAAATGCTTGGCAAGCATTGGGCCAACACATTGACACTTGGATAATTAAATGGAGGCAAAACTACGAAGCTGACATCTGTGACGCTTAGTTAAAAACGGGTTTGCCGACAATCACTGTTATTGATGATGCGAGTTAAATGTCCACACAACTTTTTCCTTCAATTTTCCTGCATCCCAAACAGGGAAAAGAACCAAGGAATAAAAATATTACTTTGTTACCCTACAACAACGCTTGTTAGAAAGTAAACAGTCGCAATTACTTCATTTTGTAGGGTAATGAGGAGGTAAAGAGAAAAGAGTCGATGGTGGGTCTGAGAATCTCGATCGTTACTATGCACCACTTGCATGATCATGGAGATTTTCTAACCCTTTTGACATGAAAGCAGAGCGTGGTCCACGACGTTGATGATTAATCATGAGATTTTTTATCATGCAAACGTCACCTTTCTTCTCCATCACGGGACCCCACTCCTGGACGGCTAGGATCTGGAGTTGCATTTTGTTGACGTCAAATGTTATCAATGGAAGTTTTGGATCCCTTTGTATGGTTCTCCTGCAACTTTCTCCACTCATCTCTTTGGCTATGATCTTCTAGTCTGGTTTATTGTACTTGACATGAAGAATGTGATACATCCTTAGAAATGATGCGTGGGGTCGAGTTTTTCTGGCTAAATTTTGGGACCCTCAGAAACAATACTCACTATTCGTGGGGTAGGCCCTTCCACATGAGGTGACTAATCCTAATTAATATAGGCTAATCCTAAACTAAACCAATTCATTAATTGCCTTTTTATACGCCCTTAATATCAAGGGGAGGCTGCAGTTATGTTTACAGCCTCCTATTTGTTGGTTAAGATGGGGAGATTTTGAATTATTACGACAATTGTAAATGATATAAATATAATCATAAATAAATGTAAAACCATTTTGATCATGCGAGATCCTTTTCTGAGACCTAAAACTTAACCAAACAAGGCTTGACTGATATATCTTCCTGCATTGGAAACGCCCCTTTTTGATGAGAAACAGCCCATCGTACTTCCATTTTTGGAATTACTTTTGAACCTTAAAGAGGGGCAAAATCATTTAGGACACGGCCCCTAGGTGGGGCTTAATTGGACCAACACATATCACACAGTGTGTACATGGAGAGACCCCACCAACACCCAGGTCTTATCTAATACCTTGCTAGTTTTCTCCATTATTTTGTAGGGATGAACATGGAGTGATGAGGTCAGTTTCAGGGTTCTTCGATCTTGAAATATCTAGCAAAGCCATACATCCCGGACAAATGTCTACCATCTTTACCTAAATATCATCCCAACTAGATACCAACCAGTCGTGTAAGTAAATGAACCTAGACAGCACAAAGTTCAACCATTCGTGTAATGAATCTATACAGCACAAAGTTAATTAGCTTAGTTCAACCTCGCATATTCTCGGATCTTCTCGTCATAGTTGGCGGAAACTATTGTAGGCTGAAAAAATAACGTACGGGTAGGTGTTTCACAAATTGTCCAATTTTACGTGATTGTCTTTGGCACAAATAAAAATAAAAATGAATCAAAAGAAAAATAGTAGATGACATCAGAAATTTAGTAACGCAGTTCGACATTCCTTGCCTACGTCTGTAGAGCCCTCATCTAGATTAATTCTTTCACCGAAGTACAATAAATTTACCCAAGGTTTTACTGAACTGACATTACTCATCTCTTGACACCATCTCTCAACTTCACTTCCTGTGAAAGATTTTCACACCCAATAATACGACTAATTTATGTTAACCTCGTCAAAGAATTTTTCACTACTACACTTAATGAAAGACAATTAATAAAAATAATTCAAGTAATTTAATCAACTAAGAAAACAATAACAATACACTTGAGATAAAAAGAAGACAACTTTTCTAACGGTTCAGCTCCTCCGAAATAGATCTAGAAATTGTTCACAAAGTCTAGGCTAATTCGTGCAAATTTCAATACTAACTCATGACTATAGCAGGAACACATCATGCATTATAGGTCTAACAAATAAACCTCCACACAAGGACCAGCAAAAGCCACACCACGGTGACCCACACATCCACGACAACCAGTTCACCAACATAGGCACATCCAGCAAGATAATCTCATCATTAACACAGCTTCAACTATTTTTCAAAAGGAACAATCAACGCACACTTCACCCTCAATACCCACTTGGAGATATACACAATTTTCCCTAAGGCACTCACGCACACCATTCTCACGAATCAGCCGTAGGATAGTTTTTTTCACTCAATAACAACATCGTGTATTTCCAGAAAAGTGACTTAAATCACAGTGAAACTTCATTCACCAAAACACTTATGATCATACCCTTCACACATCAGCCACTCCTTTAATGCATAACCACTTCATTCACAACAAAGATTTCCATCCATACCCGTCAACTACTTCCTACATATAAGAGAATTTTCAGTAATATTCTTCATTAAATTCACATCTATTTAGGATAGAATTCGATTCTATCTAGAATATTATCCAACTAGTATTTAAATCCAAGATGATAAAAAATTTGATAAGTTCAATTTATAAAAATATGTCAAAATAAAATAAGTAGATATATACACCATATATCTAACAATCTTCCCTGTTTTGACATATTTGTCACAAATACTAATTTTTCCCTAAATCACATAATTGGACATATAGATATCAAATTCATATGAACTTCTCCTCAATCCAACATCCAAATTTCTCCCCCTTGATACAAAAGATGCCAAAAAGTAAGACAAACAGTCATACATGTACCTTGAAATCTCTCCCTAAATGGAACGGTCACCATAAACAATCTAATAACTCCCCTTTGGGATAACATTGTCAAAACGAAGAATGTCTTCAACAGAATCAATCTTAACGAATAAAGAAACATAAAAATCAACAGGAGGTGCAGCGGAAGAATCATACGCACGCCGAGATGACAATTTACCACCATTCAAAACATCGAGAGATATGCTCGAAAGAGATAGAGATACCCAAGAGAGAGACTCATACTAAACAGAGAGCTGAAAAGTTTTTGGTGGAGCCAAAAAGAAGTCACAATACGAACTACTAAAAAGATGAGACAATAATGACAACATAAAAATTAAAGAAGAACTAAAGAAAACAATTTTTTTTACTTTTCTTTTCTCTTCTTTGTTTTTTTTTTTTAAAATAACATCAAACTATACTTAAAAAATGTAAAGCACACAAGCCCTGTGCTCCTCAAAGAAATTCAAACTTTGGCTTATTCTTCGTCACATTATCTTGGTCATCAATTGTCTGATTGATTTCTTCATCTGAAATAACTGACTTATCTTCAGTCTGACCAGTTGCTTCAAAAGTAGTAACTAACTGTGAATCTGGACACTTTCTTGTTTTTCCGTCACTACATCTTTGTGCTTGTCCTTGACCCTTTCTAACCCAAGAGTACTTTGGTAACATGGTTGCTGCTGGAAATTTAATGGAGAGTGTTTAGATTTTCAGTTTTGACCCCTTTGAAACATAATTTGTAACATCTTGTAGCATCTCGACCTTATGTGCCCGATAACTCCACAAAAATGACACGTGGGTACGAATCTTCGAATCTTTCTTGATGTTTCTTCTTCCCGGACAGATCTGGATATATCATTTTTCTTTTCATTCACCTTAGAGCATTCTCGCTTATAACCAATGCCTTGAAGATCCCCTTTCACTTTATTGATTTCTATTAAATTTTCTAGTTTTTCTGTGCCACTATTCAACATTCTCAAACCCTTTTCGGTACTTACTAATTTCATTCTAGCTGCACCAAGCTCATCTAATGTCAACTTTAATTTCTTTTCTAATCCTTGGATAGTATTTTTTATGGAGAGATTTTCTTCCTTCAATCTTTCATTCTTTCTACACGCATTCACCCATTTTTCATACATAACTTTGTAGGCCTCGTAAATATTCTCCTTTCTATCATCTAGGTCACTTTCATCACTATCATAATCTAATATTAGGTCTTGAGCTGAGTTGTTTGCGTTCTTTTGAAAATTTTCCAAATTTCCCCTTTTTTCGTCTTCAATTACTTCCTTCTCAGTTGCTGTTAAGCAAGTAACTGGACTTTTGCTATATAAAGCAACTAGCGCAGTACCATTAGCGATTTCTTCTTCGCCACTATATTCACTCTCGGATTCATTCTTACTCCAAGTGCTAGTAAAGGTTTTTTCTTTTCTTTTCTTTTCTTCAAAGTATTAGCACATTCTACTTGAACATGTCCGAAGCCTTGCCACTCATGGCATTGAATTCTCTTCACCTTTCTTTCTCATTTATGAGTTTTGGCTTGTTGTTTGAAGTTGTTATTCAATGAACTCCCGCCGTTTTGCCTAAACTCGGGTCTATCCTTTTTCACTCTCTTCAGCCATTTTCTGAACTCTCGTGTTAATAGCTCCATATCTTCATTTTCATCGGATTCATCTTCTGTATCATTCATACCTTTTCTAGTTTCAACCTGTAGTGCCAATCCTTTGCTTCTTTCTTGATTACCCCTTAAAAGATTCATTTCGAAATTTGTAAGAATTCTAATTACCTTCTCCAATGACAGATCATTAATGTCGTGAGCCTCCTTTATTGCTGCAATTTTCGAAATAAATCTTGGAGGTAGTGATCTCAACGTCTTCTTGACTAGTTTTAGATCAGAATATTTCTTTCCAAGTTGATGTGCCTGATTTGTTATATCTCGCAAGCTTTTATGAAAGTCCCTAATGGTCTCATTCTCATCCATCTTTAGTTCTTCAAACCTCACAGCTAACATCTGTAATTTTGATGCTATCAACGATTTGGATCTTTCATGAATAGTCTGTAATGCATTCCATACTTCTTTGGTCAATTCACAAGTTGATATCATTGAGAAACGTCATTCATCAACAGTACTAAAAATCGTATGCATTGCTTGTGAGTTTCCAAGCCTACTTTCTTCTTCAGCTCTTGTCCATTCAACCAGATCTTTTCGAACTACCTCTCCTTTATCATCAGTAATCATTAGAAGCGTCCACCTATGTACTACCGAGTGTCAAGCTTTTGTACCCTGAGCCTGAATAAAGATCCTTATCCGTGATTTCCATACAAGATAATTGGAACCGTCCAACAGTGGTGGCCTGATAATTGATGCTCCTTCTCTTATAGCCATAATTGCGAAACCCGGATCTGCCAACTTGATATACCAAGTTCTGATTCGCTGACCCGCTCTGATACCAATTGAAAGAAAAATGTAGAGGTAGGTGTTTCACAAACTGTCCAATTTTATGCGATTGTCTCTGGCACAAATAAAAACAAAAACCAATCAAAAGAAAAGTAGCAGATGATACCAGAAATTTGGTAACGTATTTCGACACTTCTTGCCTACATCTGCGGGGCCCTCACTCAAATTAATTCTTTCACCAAAGTACAATAGATTTACCCAAGGCTTTATTGAGCCGACACTACTTACCCCTTGACACTATCTCTCAACCTCACTTTCCGTGAAAGATTTTCACACCTAATAACACGACTGATTCGTGTTAACCTCGTCAGAGGATTTTTCACTACTACACTTAATGAAAGACAATTAATAAAAATAATTCAAGTGATTTAATCAACTAAGAAAATAATAACAATACAATTAGAGATAAAAAGAAGATAACTTCCCTAACCATTCATATCCTTTGAAATAGATCTGGAAATTGTTCACAAAGTCTAGGTTGATTCATGTAAATTTCAATACCAACTCATACCTACAACAAGTACACATCATGCATTATAGGTCCAGCAAATAAACCTCCACACAAGGACCAACAAAAGCCACACCACAATGACCCACACTCCTACGGCAACCAAGTCACCAATATAGGCACATCTGGCAAGATAATCTCATCGTCAATGCAACTTCAGCTATTTTTTAAAAGGAATAATCAATGCATACTTCACCCTCAATACACACTTGGAGACATACACAATTTTCCCTAAGGCACTCACACACACCACTCTCACGAATCAATCGTAGGATAGTTTTTTTCACTTAATAACAACATCATGTATTTTGAGAAAAGTGAATTAAACCACAATGAAACTTCATTCACCAAGACAGTTACGATCATACCCTTCACACATCAGCCACTCCTTTAACGCAGAACCACTTCATTCATAACCAAGATTTCCAACCATACCCTTCAGCTACTTCATACACGTAGGATGATTTCCAGTAATATTCTTCATTAAATTCACATCTATTTAGGATAGAATTTTATTCTATCTAGAATATTATCCAACTAGAGTTTAAATCCAAAATGATAAAAAATCTGATAAATCCAATTTATGAAAATATGCCAAAATAAAATAAGTAGATATATACACCGTATATTTAACATAGGCCAATGGTCTACTTGATTTGTTCAAAATTGGCACCTGAAATACAATTAAAAATGCAACCTCTAGGTGTTGTGAAATTCAGGTTAGTCTCTATTAATAATAACAAATTCACCTTAAGCATTATTGCCTAGGTGAATAGAGTGTGAACGATTGTACTAAAACATCACACCAAGTAAATTTCCAGAAAAGACTGGAGGGGTCACAAACTGTTCCACTTAAAACTCAATCTCCTAGATATAATTTTCCTAAACATGTAATTTAATAGTACAATAATTCACTACAACTATACCCGATAATAGCTATTAAATAGACAAATAAAGAATACCAGAATTTAATGAAGTTCAACCAATTAGGCCTACTTCATCGGACACTACTAAATTGATATTTCGCTATTTTCAGGAAATAATTCAAGTTAAATACTACAAAAGGAGGAAGGAATTTTGTTGTATAGAAAGAAAATTTTTGGGATGTAAGATAAAGGTGGAAAAGCCCTCCTTTTATAGCTTAAGGAGGCTCTCTCAATATTGTGTTTCTCCAATATAAGATTTGAACATATGTCACAAAGTCAACAATTCTCCACCTTGGCATATTCAACATTTTTAAATCTCTCATAAAACTCATTTTTAGTAGTGTCTTCAAATGCACTTCAAAACGCCCACTTCAAATTTTAGCAATATTGATCAAGTCCAAACAATGTTGGAACTTGACTACAATCACCACCTTTGTCAACATATCAGTAGGATTCTTAGTGGTCTTAATCTTTTGAATTGCTACTCCACCTTCTTTTAGAACCTCTCATACAAAGTGATAACGATCATCGATGTGCTCCGTCCTTGCATGATAAACTTGGTTCTTTACTACATGAATCGCACTTTTGACTATTATAATGTACTTTGATATGCTTCTGTCCAATTTCCAATTCATCAAGTAATTCTTGAAGCCAAATTGCCTCCTTCACAGCCTCTATCGCTGCCATATACTCTGCCTCCGTAGTCGACAAAGCAACTGTTGACTATAAAGTAGACCTACAACTTACTAGTTCCTTACAAGAGTAAATACATAGCGAGTAGTTGATCGACGTTTATCTAAATCACCGGCAAAGTCAGAATCACAATACCAACTACACATTGACCCTCTTGCTTATCCTACTAAAATACCAAACCAACATCTAAGATATTCAGAATATACCGTAGAATCCATTTCACAGCTTGTCAATGCTCTTTGCCCGGATCATGCATATACCTGCTCACAACCTAAACTGCTTGTGAAATGTCAGGCCTTAAATAAACCATAGTATACATCAAGCTACCAACCGCATTTGCATACGATACTTTAGTTATATACTCTCGTTTTGCATCTTTCTTTGGAGATAGGGATGCACTGAGCTTTATATGAGGAGCGAGCATAGT
>JANIIA010000004.1:7859242-7871955 GCA_027478495.1 Erythroxylum alaternifolium | reverse complement strand
CATGTACAAGATAAATAATGCCTTTAAATAATTTGTCACTAAAATACAACCAAAGCGATTGGCTGTAGGGCATAAACTAACAACATTTTGATTAAACTTTCATGGGTCATCTGTAGTTTTATTATTGAGAAATAAACAATTAGATTTTAATATAATAAAAATTTAATGAGTTTTGATCAATTGAGCATGTCTACATTCTTAAGAATTCAGTTGATTCATTATTGAATAATAATAATGATGGTTATAGTAAACTAGATTTATAATAATATAATTATATATAACCTACTGCTAAGAAAACCAAAGAACAACAGACATGTTAAGCTACAAGAAAGGTTTTATGAGCGTTTCCCTAGTCCCAAAAAAGATCAGCAAGACGGAAAACCAAAAAGTAGTACTTCCCTTAAATGATGATTATCATATAGATTACAGAGGGTAAAATAACCCTCTCAAATAGTCCACGATAAGAGAATGGGTAACAGATGGGAAGCCAATTCTGGTAGGCATCTTTGGGACAAAATTAAAGGCTCCAAATATTTAGAATGGACTATCTTTTTTGGTTGCTCAATAGAAGACAATTATTAATCATATACATCATTACACAAGTCGGATAATCTACTTTTCAAAACACTAACTCAAGTAGATAATCTAGTAAATTAGATAAGTGCACTTTTTATTGTCAACAACAAACATCAGACACTTAGTCAAGTTGATTTGCTCAAATCAATTCATGTACTATATTTTGAGGTTTCAACTTTTGTAACCTAATTAGATGACTCATTGTATTGATATTTTCTAGCTTTTGGTGGTATTACTACAATTTCTTTTATTTTTTCAAAAAATTCTAATGAAAAATGATGAATATAAATTTTAATTGTGTGTGTGTGTTTTCTTTTTCTTTAGTTAATGTTTATAAATTAAAAAGAATATTGATTATTTTAAATAAATATATTTATAAAATTAAGATATAAAATATCTTTTCTAAGTGAATGTGAAAATCTTGGAACTAAATTAACTAGATTATGTTAATAAGAAATTTAATTATAAAGTGCATAAAAAATTTAAAATTTAAAATTTAAAATATTCAAAAGAATTTCTAATAGAAGTATAATTTTATTTTTTGTTAGATACGTAAACAATTTTTAATTGAATCAATTTCCTAATATAAACTCAGAATATTTTTCAAGGAATTATTCAAGATATATAGTACTTCCGAAAATTTAGTCAGTTCATATAAAAAATAATAGCGACTGCGGATTTATATAATAAAGACAAAAATATATCACATAAGTTAATTGCAATAAAGAGAGACGGTGTTACTGATCCTCAGTATGGGAAAGAAGTGTCTTTTAAATTTCTCGTCAAGCCTCCAACTTCCATGATAATGCCTTTCAAGCTGATACCTTTATGTCCAAGTAAGTCTAGCACTTCAGGTCCATTGCAAGTCGACTTAAAACCTCTGCCTTCAGCCAAAAAACGAGCAAACCTGTTGAGTATGAATAAATTAGTCTACTTGTCTAAATAAGGCAACCCGTTAGAAATTTAGAATACAGTGCAGGGTTGCACGTATTAGTGTAAATACTAAATGCTGCTGGAAACCTCTCTGACAAGGGCTCCCCTGTCCAGAATGATTGTGCTCCCCACCTGACATTTCAACACACAAATCCAAAGTTCTCCATTCTCTCAACATGAAGCTCTTAGTTTACTCCATATCTACTCGTTTATCTATGTTAGTCATATCTAATTGTTTATCTGGTTGATTGTTTCTTTGCTAAAAATGGCTTCCCTGTCATCCAATAAATATGTAAATTGATAATCTTTCTTATGCTATACGAATCTCCACAAGTTGGCCCAAAGACTTTGCATCATTGTCTTCAACAGAAATACTATACATTAAACTTTAGACAAACCTGACGAGAACTATTATGTCTGAGGCCAAATAGCAAAATCCTGATGCTTCCCTCGAAGTGTAAAATCTTCTTCTATTAGGATTCCTGTTTTTGATGAATGCTTTCACACCTAAATTAAAATCTGTGTTTGTACATTCATAATGTTTGCAACTGTTGATTATGGCTAGCAAGCCTGAAATTTTGACCTATATGACTTGTATCAATTTATGAATGCAGAAAATAAAAACTATTTTCGGGGGAGACAAGATTTTCATTACATAGAACAATATAGTTAAACAAATGGTAATAGAATTTCACTATCAAAAATAATTTCTCTACTAATTAAGAGTAAAATTGCGAATTTTTAGTTTTTTTATGCCCTATGATCAATTTTATTGTTATTAGGTAAAAGACATTTTGACTTCCACCATTTGGATGTTTTATTTAAGACTATGTCTAACACGTGTTCCCTGGAAAACTTGCCTGAGTTCTCAAACAGTTTACTCGGTAAATATTATAGAAGGCTAACTTATGATGATAAATTTCCCGTTCAGAAGCTTGAAATTGGATTAACTTTTAACTTAACTAGAGATGCTTCATATTAAAAAAGATGCTAATGGGTCTTCAGGCTCAGAATACACGGTGGAAATTCAGTGGTCATTCACTGGCCAAGAAGACATGACTTTTGTGATAGAATTTTATGGGATGAAAACCAGCTTAGTCATGCTGTTTTGATGAACATATCCGATTATGGAAGAGTTAAGACAAAGCGGTGTAACACTTGATGCATACGCAAAAGTTCTTGTCTTTTTTCAGTCTATGAAAGATTCCATCAGCATCTAATGTTCTATTAAATGCTTTTCTGATATTGTTAGTGTGACAGATACTCCAACATTTCAACTCAGATACTACCAAAAGTCAAGAAGAATGAAGAACAGAAAAATGGAATGTGTAATAGTGTCTGTGGGTGTGTCGAAGAGAGAAGGAGGAGAAGACTTCTCTAAGCATCTAACAGCTGAAGTTAAAACATAAGTGACTTAAGTCATTAGCATGTTGTTTGAAGCTTTACCACAATACACAGTCATTTTATACAAAGGCAGAAGCAACTCACTATACTCTGTCATATTACAGTGTTACAAGCTCTCAATCCATACAAAACGCAGCCTCATACAGTGAAAAACGCAGGTTACATGCAGACCAGAAAATGCACAGCAGAGGGTGGCTCTTTAATGAGTCACGTGGGAGGCACATGGAGGTGGGCTGATACAAGCCAATAGTCATCTGAAGACCATCATCTTCTCCAACAGCTATAAAAGAAGACAGCAACATCAGACATGAGGAGGATAGATACAATAAACACAGAAACTTCAGTGATCAATTCTCATTGTATTTAGTAGTTGAGAGAGTGGAAGGAGAGTAAGAAAAAAAATCAGAGAGTGCTAGAGTACACCTGTGGGTACTAGGAGAGACTTTGGAAAAAGGCTCTTTGCAAGTGTAGGGGATAGACTCATCTCTGTATCTTTGTTTCTTCATCTTCTTCTTCATATTAGTGAATCTCTCCACCACTACCAAGTGGGAACCTTGGATGTAGATAGTGATACACTATTGAACTAAGTAAATCTTGTGTTCTTTTATTTTTCCTGCATTTTACATACCTGCAAAATTAACATTGTTTCAAGTTTTTGGTTTGAAAGATTAACAGTAAAGCAGCATAATCCAACTTTTGTGTCTTTATCATCCGTCCTCACCCATGAGGACAGCAACCAAACACTACGTAAGAAAGTGCTACAGCTATTGTCTTCATTAGCATATGAATAAGGAATGGCTATTTGCTCTAAGCCTTTGACAATCGTTCCCTGACTTGAATCGTGCTATAGCGGCGGATGGTAGCTAGTAGTATAAGAATCGGGAGGCACTATATGATGTTAGACAGTGGATCTTCAATGCTGCTAAGTACAAAATTCAACGATTTGAATATCGAAAAGAATAAGAAGCTTACTCTCTGACTCCTAAACATTACAAACACATCATTTTGATGCGTTCTGAATTGATGGAACTTAGTTAACATCACCAATTTAAGTGCAAAGTTAATATGGAGCTACAATAGAAAGAAGGTTTGGATTTATGCTGGCCATATAAGAATCCCAAACACCAAAAGGAAACGTATCACGTCAGTCCTCCAGAAAAGTGATAAGAAAACTCTTCAAAGGAACAATTTTTGTGACCAATTTTTATTAGTTATTAGTGATTATTATTATAAATAATTAAAAATAATTTTTTAATAAAATAAAAGATTTTTATTTAACAAAAAATATTATTAATAATAATAATCACATTTTGATTATGTAATTAAGTTGATAAATTAAACATTATATTTTAGTAATAATACTTTTTTTTTCAAAATCTTTTTAAAATTGAAGCTTGTATACAACTGAATTTTTCTTTAAATATTTATTGACTTAAACAGTTAGTTGATGTTTAAAACGCCATAAGTAATAGAAGGTTGTAGTCCTATGTTTATAGCCATATGATGTATAGCAATCATTATCACATTGTCTGAGTTAAAGCTCAACTTGTGAAGCCTTCCATTTTCCGCTAAAAAGTAACTAAAATCAAGATCACGGGCAGTTTACTTGATCATACTCATATAACTTGACGCCATCAAATTATGACTTACTGCAAGGTAAACCGTAACCACATCATCATCTAACTTGGTCAACGACTTGTCTCTCATAATTACGACACACCTTCAGCTTCCCCTGCCTTTTTTCCTTAGTTTATTTTCTTCCATTATTCTTTAATAAGAATACTTTGTAAAGAGTCCTAAACAATTAAAGCTAATTAGACATGAGAATTAAATTTAATTGCCGCTCGATGGTGAACGTAATTAAGAAAGTTAAAAGCCGCGAAGACAATGGTTGACTATAAGGGAACAGCTCATGTTCTGGCATATGATAAGCTCACGAGTATATGATGAGATATGGAGATTATAATTATCTTTTTTCAGGTTCTAATTAATATATAATTCTGATATTGTTGGATTTGCAAACTGTGGCATTCGTAAGGTCAAGGAAAGAGCAGGTAACGGGGTTACAAGGAGACAAAATAAATATATGTATATATATAATGAAATTTAGGGTTTGGTTGGAGGATTTTCTTATTGATTTATCCTTATAATAGATTAATGTTTTATTAGAGAGGTGACCAAGTGAGTTGAAGATGCTCTTTGATGGTTTTTTCAATTGTCTGTTTATAACACGCAGACCATTCATGGAATATTTGCCTTTTCCACGAACTATATATAAATGCAATTTTATGATACATACTTGTTTTCTTCTGGCTTTCTTAGTCTATCTTGGTCTTTATGTATAAGGGTTGATCAAGCATGCTTGATTATCCGGGAATCCCTCCTTGCTTCACTCTAATTAACTCGAATAAACAATGGATATTGATCTTTTTGAGTTCAAGGTATAACTTCACACATTCTATATCTCAAGGTGATGTATAAGGTACCCCCGTCGATTATCATCACACCGATTTTTTGGTGATAATACTTTTTTAAAGTGCAACAGAATAATCGAATTACCAGAGTTGATATATACGCAAATTAAGAGTGTTTGATTATGATTTTGTCACATAAGATTAACATGAAAAAGATAACATAGTCATTAAATATATAAATGCTCAACATTTATGACAATTAGTAATGAAATCCATATTTATTATGCATGAATTATCAATCTCTATGTCGTTGATCAAGCTCTTACTATACATGAAATATTAAGCAGCAATGGGGTGTGGTCTGTAGGTTCAAACCGATGCAATGGGGTGTGGTCTGTAGGTTCAAACCGACACTAGTCCTGTCGGTGGGGAGTGTATACAATATGAATACGACCTCTACGTATGATTCCTGAGGCCCTACATTTTGTGATTTTTTTTTAATTTGCGTATAACATTGGGTTATGAGTTTATTCCTGTACTTTGATTTCATTTTTTTATTTCATGGTGAGGTATAAAAGAGAGTAAATTCATTACTTTGACCAAAAGATTAAAAAAAACATGGTCTATAAAGATTTATTAGAAATTAATAATTTAGGACCTAAAAAGTCATTAATGGAAATTATGATCATCATTTTAAAAGAAGTATAAATCAAGTATTAAGAGGCTGCAATTCTTAAACCGGGATTGGGGTGTAAATAGAGGGGATTATATGTAATTAAGCTTATATTACCGAGTGTGGTATGCGAAAATGTGAAAATGACAAATAAGACCTTCAATAATCGGCAAGTGTCCCCTTGCCATAATTTCAGACACTAGGGGGCCCTTGAATTTGGCTTGGAGATCTGTTTTCAGCACTGTAAAGCACATGCACTTGTTTTTGTAGCCTTGTGGCTTCTTCCCCGAAACTCTACTCTTTTTCCTTTTAACACAAAATTGACATCCTGACCTCTTTCAAGCCGTTGGATTTAGGATTCTATTTTGCTTTTTTTTTTTTCCTTTTGGTTATAGGGGTTGGTTTATTTCCTAGCTGATAGTAACTCTGTCATCTTAGTCGTAACAAGATAATTCGACTCCTATTTATGTGCTGAGAGGCTTATGAAAGGATGGGATCTCTTATTAGTTCCTAAAAATTAGATAGTTGAATATAAGTTACACAAACAGTTCTTATTTAGGTCCCGATCTACTTAAAACAGAACCATAAAATTTTGAACCTTGAGTTTGCTCTTAATTTTTAATATTAATATTTAAAAATCTCACTATAATTTTTATTTTCAGCCACCCATCTTTACAAAAAATGTTAAAAGGTTACTTAATATATGATGGAAATTTCTAAAATCACAATAAAGTTTGCCAAAACATTTATAAAGCTCTGTCTTATTATCATTTTCTCAAGCTTCTTTTAACTGCTTTGTTACTACTTATTTACTGTTTGACAAAGCCCACTTCACAATATTTCTTAATTACTAAAAAGCTTGTCTGGAATTTTGGCCGAAGGGGGCCCCATTAAAAGGTGGAAACAGCTAGGATTAGCAAGGCTTCCAAAAAATTATTCTTTCCAAACTCTCTAATTTAATAAATCTTAATGGCTAGGTGGTCCATATAGAGCAAATGTTAGTTTCCATCTGTGCTTAATACTCCCCTAATGCAATTTAATATTCCCCTAATGCAATTTAATATTCCATGCTAGAGAATTATATGAACTATCATGCTGCTGTAACGTTCCCAATCATTGAGAGAAAATAAATTTAATCTCAACGCAGAATCCCATCTATAGACTATAGTTATTTTAATGGCCAAGGTCGTATAGACATTATATAAACTAGTTTTCTTGTCGTATTCACAGATATTAAGTAGTTTCTGTAGCTGTGTCAAAACGATTTTAGATTTTAATAAAGAAGTAGACACTTTTGGTTGAATGTTTATTACTATTTATTCAGTGTATGAAAATTTTCAAAAAGAGAAATCTTACAAGTTACAACCCAACACCAAGTCTTTACATTTTATAGACTAGGTAACTTTGACTAATATTTCCTAGTTATATTAATGAATGGAAAATTCATGAAGACAATGTCTGCCAATGAGACTGCAACATGAAGTTGGTAAGCTTGACGGTGTGGCGTGTTTCAACTTAAACTTACTCGGATTCAAGACGTGGCTCTATTGAAGTTGATCATTAAATGCAGGATCAAGCCGTGAAAGTCAATGTAGTTATTGATTAAGTTAACTAGTATGATATGATTCTTTTCTTTGATAATATCTTTTTCTTTAAAATATAAATTATATATTTTAAATAAATTCGTTAACAGTCAACAACATTAAAATTATACTGAAATATCTAGTTAATGATTTAAACTAAAAAATTCATATTACTTTACAATCACTTGAACCTCATGAGCCTCTTTATTAGTAGTTGACTGAAAACAGGTTGTGGTGAATACATACGAATGCGTGAGAGATGTTTATCATCATGAGAAACGCCAGAAATGTATCTAAAGATGGAATAGTGCTTGTAACAGAGATGAAATCTAAGTTGGTGGTGAATCTTCATGGAAGTGATAAGAGTGCAACTACGTATAGTCACCTTCAATGTAATAAATATAGAGGTGGGTAAGCATTACACTGGGAGGTTTTAGTATTAGCTGTGTGCACAAGGAATCTATCATCTTCAATTTACACGAAGCTGAAAATGGCAAAAATAAAGAACTGTTATTTGTGAAAAGGAAAAATATAGTTGGGTGAGGTAATTAGCAACACCTAGTGGAGTTTATCAGAAATGAGAAAGACATCATCTTATGTATAGAGAATATGATCAAAACTATTTAATTCTTTCCACGTAATGAGTTTTCGTAAGTGATCATGACTTAGGAAGGAATTGCCTAAAGGAGTTACAAATAGTTAACTGGTGATTAGGAGCATCTACTTTCTCTTTCACACTCGTAAGCTCAGGAATTTTGAAGTGTCTTTAGCAATTTTCCTTTTCCTCCTAAACCAACTCCTTCTTTTTAGTGGATCCAAAGTACATCGTCAGATTTTAATCTTTGCTTTTAAGTTTCTCTTCATTTCGTGGTCGTTTTAGACATGCAATAGAATCTGGGATTGATATTTTTTTGTTACCCTGTTATGTACTTAGAACCTCAGTGAACTCCACGAATCCATATGCTTATACGGCTTGCTCTTAATGTTATGTAGGGAGTTAATTGATAATATTTTAAAAATTAGACCAGATATTAATTAAATCAAAAGAAGTGTTTAAGGTTTAAAGATTTAATCGGTAACAAACGGCTATCAAGCAAGTTAAAATATTGCAACTATAGTTTTCATTCACCACATCATATATAACACAATGTTAAAGAAAATTAATTAATTGATAAAGAAGAAATCTTTTATGGTTATTAATTAACGTTAAGTGTACTTAATGCAGTAAAACAAATATAATAAAAATCTCTATAAGTTAATACTCAATAAATTAATAATTTTTATCGTATAAAATTATTTATTTTCTTAACTGGAGTTAATAATTTTGATAAATTAATAATTCTTTTGAAAAGTATAATATAATTTTGTGGTCTCTTTCATATCATAAATTAATAATTTGCTAAATTTTATTTATAATTGATTATGATTTTTTTAAATTATGATTTTATTGTAACTAACAATTGCTTGCATAGTAATAAGGCAAAAAAAAAAAAAACACCCCACAGTGGTTGCAAAGACATTAATTCTCTTCCCTTTGACGAGACGTATGCAACTCTGTCTATTATTAATTTGCATCTCCTCACCTTGTCAGCTAAGAGCAAGAAAAAAGAAGCTTTTGGCCAAAATGGAAAACCAAAATGGAGATAGAGAAGAAGCAGAGTGACTTTTTAACACCTTATTGACTGTGACTTTGCTCTGTTGGAGGCTGCCTCTTATATTATTTCAACTCTCTTTCTCGGCTCCTGCTTCATTTGTCAATTGTCAGCCTCCTTTTAACTCTCTCTCTCTCTCCCTCCTGCTTTCTGCTTACATCTTCTCAACCAAAGGAAAGCATTCTTCTAAGGAAATTTCCTTTTCCTGATTAGGCCACCTGTTCTAGTTGCTGACACTAGGCCTAGGATTTAACAAAAGACTTTGCTGCTTTAGGAAAGGTTTCTGCGTCCCTCATTGCAGTTGGGTTTTGCTTGAAATGGGGAGGCACTCTTGCTGCTACAAGCAGAAGTTAAGGAAAGGACTGTGGTCACCAGAAGAAGATGAGAAACTTTTGCGGCATATTACCAAGTATGGCCATGGTTGTTGGAGCTCTGTCCCCAAACAAGCTGGTATGATTGAACCTCATATTCGTTCCTCAAATTTTTTCAGAGCAGAGTATGTTTCCTGATAATGGTCAACTAAGTTTTGCAGGTTTGCAGAGGTGTGGAAAGAGCTGTAGATTGAGGTGGATTAACTACCTGAGGCCTGATTTGAAGAGAGGTTCATTCTCACAACAGGAAGAGAACCTCATCATTGAGCTTCATGCTGTATTGGGAAACAGGTACTGTTCTCTTGATTAATTAGGCAGGCGTTTGCTTGGGAATTATCATTCTTTATTATTAAAAAACATTGTTTCCTTTTATACGATTACGCAGGTGGTCTCAAATTGCAGCACAATTGCCTGGTAGAACAGACAATGAGATAAAGAATTTGTGGAACTCTTGCTTGAAGAAGAAACTTAGGCAGAAAGGCATTGACCCTGTTACTCACAAACCACTCTCAGAGGTTGAAAATGGAGAAGTCAAGAACCAACCTGCCAAGACCAGTCAGGACAAAATCTCTGGGGCTTCAAGTGAGCTCAATCTCCTCAAAGTCGATTGCTCTATGCAAGGTGCAAATTTACAAGAGAGCAGACCATCTTCAATTTCTCCACAGGGCTATGGAGTGCATGAGGAAGGTTCTCTTAGCTCCAAGACCATAAGCACTTGTGATATTAATACCATTAACCGGAGTAGCAACAACAGTTTGAAGACACCTACCAGCAACAAAGAGTTTTTCTTGGAAAGGTTTGGAAACTCCATCCATGAAACTACTACAACCAATTGTCAACCTTCGGAATTGGTCGAACATTTCCCTTTTCAGCAAGTGTCCAATGCTAAGCTCACAACAAACACAATCCCCTCTCTCTGGTTCCCACAAACAAGCAAAAGTTTTGACCTGAATTCTGAATTCTCTTCCAGTGTAATATCCACCATTCTTCCGTCAACAAGTTCATTTCTTTCTACTTCTACGGGCTACAAGCCGTCGGTTACTCTTTCTTCTGATGACCCTTCCGTACCATCATTAGTAATCAGCGGTTCTCGGTTCTGGGAAGCTCCAACCAATAATGTTAATGGCAGTAGTGGAAGTACTAATAGTGGTGAGCTGCAAAGCAGCAACACTTTCTTCGAAAATACCATTTTTTCTTGGGGATTGGGGGACTGCAACTCCACAGATAAACAGGTCCAAAACCATCTAATGGAAAGTCAACAGGAGGACATCAAATGGCCAGAATACCTTCAAAATCCATTGTTAATGACTGCTGCTTTACAGAATCATAATCCTCAATCATTATTCAATGAGATAAAATCAGAAGCACATTTCCTGACTGGAAATTCAACTGCTATTTGGCCTCATAATCTGCAGCAACAAGATCCCTTGCAAAATTCTGGTATTGCTGCTAAGGATATCCAGAGACTCACAGCAGCCTATGGACATATTTAGCTTTCATTTGGCTGGAGGAGGCCATCCGATTACGAAAAGAAAATGAAGAAGCTTGAACAAATGCTCTTTTCTTCAATTACAGGTGTGTGCAACAGATTTTTCTATTGTATATAGGTCTGATAGGAAACTCATTTCTCCAATTCTCTCTAGTTCTGAAATATAATTGCGCGGAGAATATCTTTTGTTGTTAGCTTTCGACTTGTGGGCTTAGGGCAGATTTGCTGAATAAGGCGTGTTTGAACCCTTGTCTTCTTTTACCTCATGGATATGCATCATTGTCACACTTTTGCAGCTCTGTAATTGACAAATCCACGGAAAAGAAACATATTTTGTTCATAATACATGAGATTTAATGTGGCTTTTTTCTTGTTTCACTAGTAATGAAGTAAAAGGAGGTATCTTTCACATCTTGCCTAGAGCTCCAACAGCTTATCCAAATATCTCAATTACTGCAAACGAAAGTACAGGGAAATTAAAAGATAGCTTTTGTTGTCAACCTTTTTTCCCATCAAGCTGAACGATTTAACAGTTGTTGTCATCAATTCAAAGATAATTAATAATTATTTTCAGAACAGCTTTGTTACTTTAATTTTCAAAACGTTACTAAACTGGCTGTCTTTTCACTTAAAAATATCAAAAACAACATCAGCAATAAGTTTTGCTTTCCTTCAGTTGCAAGACTCATGGAGCTATCAACTCCTCTTTCCTATGCCCAACCCCCTAAAAAAGCTCACCTCTTTATGGTAGCTCACGCGCCACGCCCACACATGTGTGCACACAAGTGTGTAAATGTATATGGGCAAGACGTGAGATAGTTCTTATTGAACTGAGAGTTGCTCCGTACGCAGAGATTGTGACCGCTAATCTAATAAGGGCCATATGGTTTGCCAACATCTTTGCAGCTTCTTTGAGACACAACATTATCTTAAGAAACCCTTTATAAAGCAAGAAACTTCCTGTTCAAGGGAGAAAAAGAGAACAGTCGTTTTAATGGTGAAAATACAAAAGTTGCAGATGTGGCCAATCAAGTCATTGCCATTCACTTGTCAGCATCTGATAAAGTCCTGCAGTTCTGCAAATATTCCCCCCTAGAATTGTATCGTGACTGGACATTTATTTACCCCCTTTAGTCCATGAGTTAACTCAAGAGTTTGGGTTAAAATGATGATTTGGTAAGAAATAGGAATTTTCCTACAAGTCACCAAAGATAGACATAGCAACATATAGAATAGCAGAAAAAGGAAGACAAGCCTCCGTCTACTAGTCCAGAGCCAAAAAGAAGAATGCAACTATTGTTTTCCTTTTTCTTTTTCGGTTATAAAACTTCTTTACTAATAAAGGTGCTTTTTCTGGAGGGACATTTTTGACTTTTCTTATAAAGTTGGACAATATTTAATTGTAATCAGCGCCGGCCTTGGGCAGGGGCAGGCAAGGCACCTGCCCAGAGCCCACCATAAAAAAGGGCCCTTTTAGTTGAGTGCTTTAAGTAAAACTTTCAGAGTAGTGTTTCAAAGTTGGTGGAGTTCTCTATATTTTGTATCCATTTAATGTATAGGACATTAACAGTTCGCTTATCATTGAATGAAGAGAAGGTAAATGCTTAGAATTGAATGC
>JANIIA010000004.1:7792801-7803673 GCA_027478495.1 Erythroxylum alaternifolium | reverse complement strand
TTCTGACACATGAGTCAAGTGCATTGCATTAGAGTTATGTTATAGCAGACAGTGGCGACTGATCCCGAGTCTGAGTCCTGTGTGTGAGAGTCACTCGCATGAGCATGTGTGAAGTGTGAGATGTGAGAAAAGTGATGCTAGCTCAGAATGTGAACCACTGAAGGTTTATGGGCAATGAGAAATGGGAATGAAAAATGGAAAATTTTGATTCTGATTGATGGTAATACCCCTCGATTGTGATGGGAATGTGCATATATTGGTGTGAGTTGAGTAAAGAAAGAAATTGATATGAAAATGAGAATGAAACCAAAAGTGTGTAAACAGAGTTGAAAGAAAGTGACACTTTCTGTGATATGGAGAAGCCAAATTGGGACATAAGATGAATGACAGTTACATAGGTATTTATGATTTTGAAGTGGAAATAAGAAAAAGTATATGGCTCGACAAGGTAGCTACATTTGTGATTTGTGTGTATTATGGACTATAATATCGCCATTGTATCGTAATGCCCTCCTGGCGAATGTGATAGAGAAGTGAAGATATTGGCAGGATTGTGTGACAAATGGAAATGAGAAGAATTAAGTGTACAAACCCGGTTAAAGGAAATATGTGCATCCTTAATCCATTTAAAATACACCTTTTTTTACCGTCACCGAGATATTTTCCATCGCTATTATTTGTTGCAGATTTTGGGCTGAATTTTTTCCTACAATATTACTGACGGACTGATTGTCTGTCGGGAAAATTTTATGTTCTCCAACGGATTATTTACGTTCCGTCAGTAAACGGCAACGGAAGTTTTGTCGTCGGTAATATTCTGACGCTAATTCGCAATTTTCTTGTAGTTGATGCATTTAAATGATAAAAACATTTAGATTCAACCCTTTGCTTTGGCTTATTTTCTTTTATTATTATCTAACCAATCTTTTATCCATTAGGAGTAACCATTTTTGAGAATCAGCCTTTTTCTTGTTGAATATAAGAACTTTAATTTGATAGCCTTTACCCTATTTTTCTTGAGAACCTTTCATTATTTTTTAACTTTAAAGGAATTTGCTTTACTTGATTGCTTGGAACTTGGTTATATTGAGAATATTAAAAAAGGTGATATTTTTATAATTAATAATCCTTTTATGTAATGATTTGAGAGTTTTTTTTAATGTTTTCCACCCTAAATACTTTGAGTGCAATGAGTGACTCCTTCATAAAGGTATGGAATTTGAGCTTTTGATTTCAAAAAGATTATCAATATGATTGCTATTGATATCAACTTATGAAAGTTGGATAATTTGAATATAATTATATGTTAATTTGATTAATATGATATAATGATTTAGGTGTGGATAGACATGTTAAGGTTAATAAGGGATGGATGTTTTTAAAATTGATGATTTGGATTATGATTTGCTTGAGGACAAACAAAAGCCTAAGTGTGATGATGTTTAATAAACGATTAGTGTACTATGTTTTTATGCCCATATTAAGTGTGTTTTTCTTGTTAATTGAGAATTTTAAGTTATTGTTGCTACTTATTTTGTTTCAAGTGTATTTTTAGGTCTCAATTACCTTTATGGATCAAAAGAAGAAGAATTTGGGGGAAACTGTAGCATAAAACGGAAGAATTAGAGTTATTTCAGAGGCACATGTCTATGTGAATATTAGCACGCCCGTATGAGTAACATAAGCAATCGTGTATAGAGACTATGTAAAAAAAATATACGTGTAAAGTTTTAAAGACACTGTTTTTTTCTGTGTGGAGATACACACACTTGTAAGTAACATACACGATCGTTTCCTTTAATCATGTAAGCTCTTGTGAATATGTAAAATTGCAATTCTGAAGTGTTTTTGAGATATAGGTGACCACACAATAGTTTATAATTCAAAAATCCTAGTTTCATAATATAAAAGGCAATTATAAAGAGGAGATGAAGAAGAAGCAACTAGAGTCAAAAACTACAACCAAAGTTAGAGTAGAAGACACAATTTTGAACTTAGGACAAGGAAAACACAAAGATACTTTAAGAGATCTGATAGAGAGAAACCTCTCATCAAGGATTCAAAAAGATTTCATTATAAAGAAGGGGCACATACTTATCGATGGATTTTTTTTCTTTTTAATGCATCTTTTGAACTTTTGATGTTTATTTCATTTTCTATATTTAGGAACTAAGTTTGTTTAGTACTTAGGAAACATGAACCCTAAGTTGTGAGGATACTTTGATTTGATACTTTATTTAATGCAATTTGATTGATCGATGCATTGAGACTCAATTATGCATTTTTATTCTTGAATTAATATGCCCACGATATTAGTTTAATGTTTGATTTCATATAATTGAGAATGAGAAATCCTCTTATATGAATAGATCTACCATAATTAGAAGATTGCAACCTCAGAGATAGCTCGACATAAATCGTTTAAATTAGGGTCAAACTTAATAGAGAAATTCACAAATTGGAGTAGTACAATCTTAGAGGTAACTAGAAAGAGAATTCAGTTATTTAACCAAAAATTACGAGTAAATAGTCTTGAGAAAGTTATTAATATAAGATAAGAATTTTCACGGTCCGTGGTCGATAATTGAATTGCATGATAAAGGGTTGAAACTTAGGATATCTTAAGGTGATTAATTAACCAGGTACTAGTTATTTGATATTGAATTAATCATTCTGATATATTTGTTTTGATTCATTATTATGTTAAATTTTAGTTTAAATTAAATCATCATCTTATTCGACGGTCAGATAATAGAAAATAGACCATTACTAGTACTTGTATCCTTGTGGGATCGATCTGTACTTGTTAGTGTTGGTTATAACTACACCATGCACTTGAAGTTTAAAATTACATTGATCAATACCATTTTTGAGAACTTAAGGCGTGTGTAGAAATAATAGATTTGCATAAAAAAACAAAAACAAGAACAAAAGAAGATTTTAATGATGTTACGTCAATTAGATATACCTACAAATTTGAGAGTCAAGAGCAATTGATTTTACTATATTGATTAATAGATTTTCACTTGATGAAAATTACATATTTCTTTAATATAGGTTTACATAAGTATAGTTAATTGTAAACTCTAACTAGTAAAGTTTAACACAACTTACCCATTTTCCAATCTTAACCAAACTTAACTATGATTCTAATAAGTCTAAGAATTCTCCTAGAGTTTATATTTAACAAAAAATACATTTTTAGATAAGGTTGTTTATCACAGACATGGTTTAGGCCATGACCATATCCTATTAAGTATTTTTCTCCAGAACATGAAATGAACTTTGGCATGCATATGTCCTCAAATCGTGGATCTTCCTATCTCTCTACGCACTAGGACATGACCTATGGTATGACTATGTCTCAATTCCGTAGATCTTACTAACTCTTTCATGTTCAAAACACAGTTTGTGACATGGCTACATAATAGACTTTGTCTTCCTTTAAAAATATCTCAGTTACACTAATATATTCGTGTCTTCATTTTTAATTTCTATAAAAAAATGCCTTGAGCCACTTTTATCTTCTAAGTTGTGTGCACCCGAAGACTTTCACTAAGTTGTGTTCACCCAAAGACTTTAAAAAAACACACTCGTCCTTTCCAAAATACTTCAAGATTGCACATGTGCATAATATTTCAATGAAGCATAAACATACACTAAAGAAGCGAATATGAGTTAAAGACTACTTGTAAATATTGGATTCTAGTTTTCTAGCACTTTATAGTTATAAAGAATATTGTTAGTTAAAAAAAATTTTAAGTGTGTGATTTTATCAATGTCTTTTGATTGAAGATTTTAAGAAATTCATTTTTATGAAACATCTTTAAATATTTGAAATGAATGAGAAATGGACAAGTTATTATTTAAAATATTTTTCTTCTTTTTTTAAATTTTGTAGTTACAAATTCCTAGCATTAATCTTCTTTTAACTTTGTTTAAGTTTATTGTTTTGTTATTGGTGGATGCCTTCAAATTTCTCTCCCTCTCTTTCTCTCTCTCTCTTTCTCAAGAGATTTTGTTAGATTTTGAAGTGTTTAGTTAGCTGAAGCCATATAATTAGGGGGCTACGAGTGACTCCATATTTTCGTTTTGAATTGTTGTTTAGAGTTTCTCCGAATATTACAAAACATTTTCACATCCAGGAGAACCGGAATGAAATCGCCAGATAGAGAATAATCCTAGAACGAACTGCAACAACTGAAGATCAGAATCAGAACCCAATAAAGGAAAAGGGCCATCTTGCAATTGCATAACGAATATGTTGTTCTAAAATTGAAGCACAAGATCGTATGTTACATGAAGCCGACATGATGTCCTATCCTTCCAAGATATTCTCATACTCCCATGAGAATAAACCTCATCTCTTGTACTCCTACTTGTCAGTTGTCTTTATCGTCTTCTATATTCCTGGACTCCCAACATCTAAATTTAACTTTTAAAGGCCAAAATAAACATCGACTTCATCAAAATTCACAACAATGTAATTCTCTTTTTTTATTTTCCAATGGAGGCATTTCTTAGAGCTCATCTAAGTGAACTAGCATACGTTTTCCAAGAATTTATTTATGTTGGTTTTGATGCAATGTCAACGAGGGAATATGTTCGTAAATATTGGGTAAAATGGGTGCTGAAGTATTTCACCAAAGAAAACGACTTGTAACAGAAAGAAAATATGATTTTTTCCCCCCTTTACAGTACAAAATCCTGAAAAGGAGGGCATATATGCTCACCACCTCAGACGTTCCAGATGTGACCATACCTCACCCATTCCTCAATTTGGTAGGTCACGATCACGTTTGAGCTCACCTGTGGATTACAGTATAAAAAGGGCCTCAGAGGTACAATTGGATTGTGCGTCAGGGCTGTTATATTCCATTCATCTGGTTCTCCAAGGTGGTGCTTTTATCGCTGTTGCACCATGTGTTTCTTTAATGATTTTTCGTCTAAATTATTTTCCGCGTATACATTTGGACTACTGTTTTATTGGAAGATTTGTGGATGATATTCGTGCACTAGCTTTGCTTAGATCAGTGCTTGTGTAATTTACTAATGATTCCACGATCCTGACAACGAAGACACAAACCTTTGTTTTTGACTATAAATTGGAAACTTTAGGCTTTTGTTCTTCGCTCTTCTATCGTTCATCTTCATGGGTTCTATAGGTTTTAATCACTTCCATTTTCTCTCTATCATTGCATTCCATCTGTCAAACATTTCACGTCTTGGTGGTGATCACATCAAAAGTTTGTTGAAGATTTCTGAAAACTACGACAGTTTCCTAATCACAAAAATCCTGAAACCTTCTTGCAGGGAACTTTTTCGTGATGGACTCTGACGGGAGGGCAAATACACCCAAAATAGAGTGCTTGCTCTTTGGTATATATGCTCGTCAAGTTCTTGATTATAGTGTTTATATAATCTTTTTGAGAAATTGTTGTTTTTATGGTTTCTTGATGAATACAGACATGGATGATTCCTTATACCCCTTGAGCTCGGGCCTCAACTTGGCTTGTCGCAAGAATATAGAAGGTTAGACCATAAACATTTAAAAGTGGGAACTGGAGTACTCCTGACAATACTATATAGTTAATGCGATTGAGAAGCCCTTTTCTTGTTCTTTCCGCAGAGTTCATGTTGGACCGGTTGCACATCGAAGAAAATCAAGTGCCCAGGTTGTGTTTGGAGTTATACAGGGAACACGGAACAACAATGGCGGGTTTAAAGGTGAAACCTGCATATACTTTGATTCCTTAGTAAAGTTCGTCTTCTTGTTCAACTTTGTTTTTGGAGGGCATATTCTATAACCATTCTCTCTGTTCTTAGGCTCTCGGATATGAATTCGACAACGACGAATTCCATGCATATGTTCACGGGAGATTACCCTACGACGCCCTAAAGCCTGATCCTGTCCTCAGAAATCTCCTACTCTCCATGCCACAACGCAAAATCGTACCCGCAATTTTACTCCTTTCGTTTTACTTTCTTTTCTTAGAGATATAATCGCAAGACAAGGTAAAGCTATAGTGACCCTGATCATTTCAGATATTCACTAATGCCGATAAGGTTCATGCTGCTGAAGTTCTCAAGCGGTTAGGCTTGGAAGATTGCTTCGAAGGAATTATATGCTTTGAAACTCTGAATCCTTCTGTCCAATCTGTTGATTACTCGGATGAAACAGCCGAAAGAGAACCAGACCCAGATGATCTTGAAAGATGTAACTCGGAAAGTTCTCGAGTTAAGTCACGAATTCTCTGTAAACCCTCTTTGGAGGCAATGGAAGCAGCTATTCGGATAGCAGATGTTGACCCAAATAAAACGGTGAAAGTCTTTCCAGAACTAGTAGTGGTTTTGTCTTCTTAAGGGTTATATACTATAAGTTAATTTTCTCTTTCGCAGATCTTCTTTGATGACAGTACTCGCAACATTGCAGCTGGTAAAGAAGCAGGGCTTCATACGGTTATAGTAAGTCCTAATATCAGAAGTTTGTATGATAAAAAAGAATGTCCAGGTTTCTCCAGAGAAGTATGTTTTGAATAAAAATTATGTTGAATATGAAGGTAGGGAGCTCAGTCCTGGTGCCAGGAGCGGAGTACGCCTTGAGTAGCATACACAATATCAAAGAGGCAATACCTGAAATATGGGAAGTTGAAGGAGATGAGCAGCTGGAACAAGTTATCCCGACCAGTACTGCGGTTGAGAATGTAGTCTTAGCTTAGCTTCATATTGGTTACATATCCACACAAAGATCTCCTCAAGGTTAGGTGACAGTAAACTAATTAATAGCTGGAAGGTGATGTTTAAATAATGAAGCCGATTGAACTATCATGGTTAATTAAGGCAAATGTAATGAATGCTGAGAGTGAGAATCGAATTTAGAGCATACCTCAAATAATCTCTGTTTGTATATTTACGTAACAAGTGGCAAAGTGAGTAATGGATATGACTCCACCTGGATAAGATTGGGATGGAATGGCATGAAGCTGAGTATGAAAATGTTCTTCAAGCCTTCAATCGTAGCTCTCTGCAATTCCACCTTGCGATTTTTGTAGACAAATCAATTTGAAAGCACGTTTTCTTTAACAATATTTTAGCCTAAGTAAAAACCAATGTTATAGATTGGACCTGAAAATTAGCACCGAAGTTAAAAGTGGTAAGAGAAGAGGTCTAAAGGCCCAAATATTACGTTATAAAATAATTAAATAAAATTTAAAATTTAAAATATACTTAAAAATCCTTAAAACCTATCAGAAAATTTAAATTTTAATTAAAAAGTTATTAAATAAAATTAATTTATTTATTTTAGTTTATAAGAATTTATTAACTTATAATAATTGATCAATTAATTAATAAATTAATCAATTTTTAACAATAAAAATTATTAAAATAAGTTAAACCAAAAAATAAAAAATCAAACTAAAAAAGTTAACGATTCTAACTTTTAATCATCCGTAAAAACAACATTTAGAGAAAGCTTGCCAACATCCAATTGCTCGTAAAACAGACATAAGAATTACAAATTTTTATAAATAGAGAATTTGCATTCGGTTTTTCTTTTTTACTCTAATCTTTGGTATACAAAGTTTGTTTTTTAGCAAGTTGTTTTATTTTAAATGTATACTAAATAATTTTTAATGCACATAATAATTCTTAAATTATGTATTTAAGAATAAAAGCTTTTATAATGAAGACTATCATTTAAAGCACCAAAGACTTTTAACACTTAAATTAAAATTGTAATAAGCCACTTTCACTTTTTATTTATATTTTAAAAATTATTATTTATTTTTATACTATTGGTTAATAGAGAACCGCGAATTAATAAAATTATTTAAAATAATTTTTAATTTATTCAAAAGTAATTTTTGTAACATCGAACACCTACTTTTTATTAGTCATATAATTAATTCCATTTAGTTTATTCTTAAAGTAAACAATCTACTTATGAATCAAGTATTAAATTTATCTTCTTAATATTTCTCTTAGTTTAGAGAGAGGGGTTAGACATGTTCTGTTTCTGTTGTATTTTTTTGTTTTTATTTTCTAATTTCAGTTTTTGTTTTTCTTTCAAATAAATTTTTTTTTGTTTGCTTATTAAGGTCAATATAGTTATATTTTTATCACCGATAATAATTACATATTAGATAAAACTTAAAAATAAGTTATTTTTAATTAGATAAATTTATTTTAATATCTTATATAATATTTCTTAATTAATTATTAATAAAATTGTTTTATTATACTAAAATAAATAATTTAAAAGTGACTTTTTATTTATCAATTAATATTGATTTTAAATATATTTTTATTAGTAAATCAAATTTTATTTGAAATTTATATATTTTGAAGATATTTAAAATTTAATTATATTTATCAATAATTATTAAATTTATTTTATTTTATTTATTACAAAATTAAATAAAATTATTAAATAAAATTATATTATTCATAATTTATATTAATAATTAATTCTAGTTAATTAAATATATAATATCAAATTAAATTATTCATATTTCTTATCAATTAACATAATATATATCTAGTCAATAGTAAATCAGATTAAGAAAACAAAAACAGACAATAAAAATTAATTTTTATGATTTTCATAAGTTTTGAAAACCGAAAAATACCAAAACTAAAAACAAAAACAAAAATCTCAAACAAACAATTTTTTATTAAATTTCAAAACAAAAACAGAAAATCAGAAATGAAAATTACAAACAGCCCCTTAACTTTAATATAATACTTGAAGAATTATATGATAATTAAATAATATTATAATAATATTTTCAAACCTAAAAATTTAAATAAAAGAACAGCAAATTATGCCAGTGAGTTGAAATTAGATAAGTTATATAACTGGGCTTAGAGACCATAAACTTGGGCCACAAAGCCTAACCATAAACTTGGGCCACAAAGAAAGAGGCATGTGGCGGTAGCAGATAGAGACACAGAGTATCAGGAGAGAAAAGGAATGTGCGGCTGTTATGTATTATCCGCAGCAAGGAGACATAATGCGCGCCTTTGCAGTCTTACTACACAATTACCCTTCCTCTTATCTTTGTCGTCCAATCATTACCAGCGCCAATTCTCAACATCTTCGACTCAAATCTGTAAATTTCGTTGCACACTCTGCTTCATTTGCTACTTCGGTAAACCATCTTCGTTCAAGGCCCAGACCTCATTGCTCCACCGCAGACTCCAATGATCTCGGCGAAGACAATTCCGATGATCATGACTCGCCTGAATCTGTGCAGAGGGATGGGGTTATTACTGAGATAGAGAAGCTTGGGAACAACACCAGGAGAATTCGTTCTCGGGTTGCTATTGATGCGAACCTAGAGACCATTTGGAGCATTTTAACTGATTACGAGAGGTTGTCTGATTTCATTCCTGGTCTTGCTCTTAGCAAATTGATCGAGAAGTCCGACAATGTTGTTAAGCTTTATCAGGTAAGTTCACAATTTTACTTTCCTTTACAGCAAATACTGAAATAAGGCAAATTTGTCTCATGTTTCTGAATTTGATTCTTAGAACAGATTGGAATGCAAAACTTGCCGCTTGGTCTGAAATTCAATGCGAAAGCAGTTTTGGATTGTTATGAGAAAGATGTGGAGATTTGTGAGTTTGGTAAAAGGCGAGACATAGAGTTTAAGATGACAGAAGGTGACTTCCATTTCTTCCAAGGCAAGTGGTCAATTGAACAGGTGAGACTCAACTCCTGTGTGTGGAATATTTAGTTCTTGATATATAAACTGATGATGGAAATGGTGACTGATAATGCAGTTGGATAAGGCCGGGTCTGAAGAATCTGATCACTTCCTTGATCAAGAATTTCAGACAATTCTTTGGTATTTTGTGGATGTGAAGCCTAAGATGTGGTTGCCTGTTCACTTAGTTGAAGGCATACTATGCAAGGAGATCAAGATCAACCTCTTATCTATCCGAGAAGAGGCACGGAAGAGGAGCCACAATACTCTTAAATCTGAAGAACTAATTTAGTGTTGTTCTGTTTTCACCAAATTCAATTTTCTGCGGTGATGACTCTTTATTTTCTTGTGCTGTATATAATAATGCGAAAATCATACAAATCACCTTTACCTTCATCTTCTCGGGCTCTTTGTCAAAGTTTTGTTTAATGAGCACATGTATTCCTTGTTACTACTTCCTTAGTGCTCGTCGGAGTTACTTGGCATCTATTATCAATTTAGGCTATTAAGCACATATATTAGTAGTAGTATTAGTAACAACCGTATGTTGGTTAAATTTCCCTTTCTAGTATGTTTAAAGGAGGAACAGTATATGCATAAAGGGTTAAATAGCTTAACCTATGACAATCCTATCTTATCTCAATTTAATGTTTACCCACATAATTTATTTCAATTAAATTGTTTTCTTTAACAAATTATATTTCTTCTCAACTTTGAAAACACATTTTGATGTTATGATAAATTTTTTATTTTTTAAAAAATAGATAAGTTTATATATAAGATTTCATATTTTATTGTGAAATTTTAAAATATTTTTTTGATAAAAAGGTAAGAATACTTATAAACCATTTGCAAAATAAAAGGGTCTTGTTTAACAATCGGCGGATTGCATTACTTGTTAGCTGATTCTATGGTTAGCTAGCAACGAATTATATCAGTTGATTTGATCAACAGATAATATAAATTATTTATTTAAAGATGTTTGATAAAATTAGTTATTTAGTATTAGTTATTTATGTATAAAATGACTTATGAGAGTATGACTTAAAAAATGATTTATAAGAACATAAGTATTATATCTTAGTTTTTTTATATTCTCATAAGATTTTAGATATTTAATTTCACAAAAATTAAGTTTATAACTCTAATAACAATAGAACAT